>JAVCKT010099793.1:0-28965 GCA_032273925.1 Rhynchotus rufescens | reverse complement strand
TGTGTTGTGGCACTTGTGGGAGGGAGAGGTGTTTCCTGAGCACATAGTCCTAGTGAATGAAGAAAGGTGGATACCCCAACGTCTGTGCCTGGGGCATCGGTCCCGCACAGCAAGAGGCAGTGAGCGGCTTTCTGTGAAATTCTCCTCTCAGGCTCATTTTTGCATTCTCTTCCTCCTGTTTTCAGAGTCACCTTCAAACTCCTTCCAAGACCTCCTCCAAGGAGAGTTGCCGGGGCACCTGTAAGGCCCATCCTGAAGAAGAGCGGGCAAGAAGAGGAGGCTGAAGCCAGCACAAACCAAGGTAATGTAAGACTCCATAGGCCTAGGCTTTGTTCCTCTTGCTAGGAACTTGTAGCCAAGGCACTAAGGTCACGTTTGGAGTGGTCCAGCTCTTCAGCTCTCTCTTATGGCCGCTTTCAGGAGGTTCTCTTGAGAAGCAGCAGCTTCCCCAGCAGAAGCCCTCCTCAGGGAGCCTCAGTGGTATGGGAGCACCGGCAGAAGGAGAGGGGAAGAGCGAGTCTCCTGTGAGGTGAGCGCCTGGGAGAAGGCCTTTGGCCTAAGCCTGTGCGCTGGTGCTTGTGGCAGGGGGACGTGTTTCCTGCACACGTTGTCCTTCTGAGATCAGAAGGGTGGTTACCCCCTCCCACCATGCCCTGTGCTGTCCTGCTGCAGGACAAGCATGATTCTGCAAAGAGTGAGACTCTCCTCTGAGGCTGCTTTTTCTCTTCTTGATTCCAGGTCCAAACACAAGCTCTTCCCAAGACCTCCAGCAGCAGCAGCAGCAGCAGTGGCCCGTGCTCCTGTAATGGCCAGGCCTATAAGGAAGGAGGAAGTAGAGGCTGGTAAGGACCATTGCAGCCAAGGGAATAGAGCACAGAACTGTAATGTTTGGTCTTCTTTCCAGGGTATTCTAGCCAGGGCAGAAATTGTATAGCATGGCTGATGCTCTCTCTGCTGTGTCCTTTCAGGGAATCTTGCTGCGAAGAGCCTCTTGTCCCCTCAGAGCCGTTCTTCCCAGAGCCTGGGGGGGCACACGGTGACGGCACCAGGGAGGCAGCAGAGCAAATCTCCCTGGAGGTGAGAGCCTTGGAGAAGGCACGAGGGCTGCTGCTGTGGCAGGGAGATGTGTCACTGGGGCACAAAGCCCATCAGGCCTCGGAAATCTTGTTCCCTGCTGCCACCATGCCCTCCACTTTCTTGCTGCATGGCAGACATGGAGCAGTACCTTGTGAGACACCCATGTGATTCCCGTTTTTGTCTCCTTGTTCCCAGGGCAAACCTCTGCATGGCACCCACCACACCATCTAGAACAAGCTCTACTCTTCCCACAAAGGCCTCTCAGGAGAAGAGAAGAGCAGAAAAGGCGAATACAGGCACAGAGCAGGGCACGGGCAAGTGCCTGACTTATTGGCAGGCACTTAAGCAACTAGGTTTGTTGCATGTGGAGACGGGAAAGGCGTGGGGAGGCTGCCTTTACTGCCTTCGGTGACACCTACTCACACACACTTCCTCACACACATGTATTTTAGGATAGAGGAGGGAGAGATTCTCAGGTATAGCTTGGGGTGGGAGAAGAGAGGTTGCAGAGGAGGTTGCAGAGGTTGCAGAGGCAACAGAGAGAGGTTGCAGGAGGAGCTAGACACAAGCTAGACAAGCTAGACACAAAGGAAAGAATTTCACGGAGGCATCACTGAGCTATTAGAAGAGGTTGCCAGGAGAGGCAGTGGAATGGCCATCCTTGGTGATGCAGCACCCTTGGCAGGACATGAACATGATGCCCCTGGTCCGAGCTGGCCTGGCTTTCTGAAGAGTGTTCTTCTTTCACTCTCTCAGGGAGTCTTCCTCTCACCCGTGCCTGCAAGCGCCTCCTCGCTCGGCAGAGGATTACACCGGAGAAATTGGCCGAGCGAGCTAGAGAGGTGGCTAAAGAAATTGCAAAGAGTGCCTACAGAGAAGAATCTCCTGTGAGGTGAGAGCCATCGGCAATGCTTTACTTGTACATGGGCGGAGATGTTTCCCTGGGCCACAAAGCTCTGGAAGGTCCTTGTCCCCTTGTCACCATGACCCGGCTTTTTATGATGCCGGGCAGGCACGTGCAGAGCAGTTTTCGAGCAGACTCTCCTGTCTGATGTGTCTTTATGTGTTTCTTCCTTCCAGCTGGGAGCTAGAGAGGTCACCAGGAAAAAGAGGCTCTAAATCTGCCCTCCTGCACAGTGCAGCTGCACAAGGTAGGAAGCTGCTAGATGAAGGGAGCACTGCCAGGTTGCTAGGGGACAGGCACAGATGGCCTTGGCAGAAGGGGAAGCACTGCAGGACTGTCTTCACCTACCCAATGGACACCTTCTCCTGATGCCTCTTTTCAGGGAGTCCAGCAAAGTGCCTCCTTAGCCTGAGGAGGCTTCGTGCTCAAAAGCGAGCACGTGTGCATGTGTTGCCCAGCATCGAGGAGGAAGGACGGGAGGTGGCCCACAGACCAGTGCCTTCTGCCAGGTGAGAGCCCCAGAGAAGCGGTTTTGGGTCATTCTGTGCTTTTGTATTGTGTGAGGAGAGGTTTCCCCCGCACTCAAAGTCCATGTGACTTCAGGAAGGGCTTGAGCGCCTGTCCTGATTGCTGGATCTACAAGCACCTCATGACAAGAGAGGGAGTGAAAAGGTTCACTCACTATCTTTTTGACAGGGAAATTATCTGTCTAATAACTTACTCCTATTATTCTCCTGTCTGTTTTAAAGGGGGCCCAGGCCTAAGCTACCTGCACTGTACGTGGGGAGCATTGGGGCACACTTAAACGTTACATCTCTGGCTTTCGCCTTCCTCTTTTGGCTTTTCGTGCTCAGGAAAATACTCCTGCAGAAGCAGCTGGTGCTGCAGAGGCAGGCGTGCAGCCCGTGAGCGCAAGGAGGACAACACCACATCCCATGCTCACAGGCACTCCTCTCCTTGTGTCCTTTCAGATTGGCTCCCGGTTCAAGCAAGTCCTGCAGGCAGACAGGACCTGCAGCCCAATGCCAGGCAGCCATGCCTGGCTGTGAAGGACGTCCATCAACAGGACAGGTACGTTCCCTGAATGGACTGCTCGGATTCTTGGGTCAGCCTGCAGACAGCTGTGTGAAGCCCCTCGGATGGCTATTGAGGAATGAGCCCTTGCTAGGAGGCCACTGGAACATATAGAAGCTCCTTTGAGTTCTGGCTGTCAACATTCCTCATGTCTGGAAACACAGAAAATCTTTTAGAACTCACTCTTTTGGCATCTGCGTGCATGGAGAGCAGAACAGTGCTGACAGAAAGGCACAAAGAGAAGGCGCAGGAAAGAGAAGAAGCCCTAGCTGCCTCTCAGAATAGAAAACAAAAGCAAACAAACCAAGAAGCTGAGACTCCTACTCTATGGTCTTGCCTTTCTGTGTCCCTGCAGGAAATGTGCTCCCACTGCCTGAAGGAGGAGAAGAGGATCTTCTTGGCTTCCCTGGCTGAAGATATACAAAACAAGGAAAGGGAAGAAAAAAAGAGACATCAAGCGAGGCAGAGAGCAATATAAAATGGAAGCAATCTTCCAAGAACAAGCATGTTGTCCTGTGTCCTTTTGGATTCAAGTGTTTCCTTCTTGTTAGAGGGAGGGGGGAGTCAGCTTTGCAGCTGAAAGGGCTTTGCTGCTACCTGATGCACACGGGCATGGGCAGCCCTGGCAACAAGCAGTTCTGAGGTGCCCAGGGTATGTGGGAGCTCTGCAACCGGACCAGGGCTGAGAGAGGATCGTGGTCTGAGGAGTGAGGAGCGTGAGGCCACGCTCAAGAGAAAGCTTTGCCTCTCCCGCAGCCTCCCTTCCCTGTGCAGCATTGACAGGAGAGCAGGGTCAGAAGAGGGAGAGAGGAGAAGGCTCCAGAGCGCACTCAGGCCATGGGAGGCCATACAAATACTCATTGGGTCCCCAGGGCTCAGTGGGCATGGAGGACTAAGGGTGCTCCACGAAAGTTCCTTGGGGCTCAGTGGGCTAGGAGGCTGAGCGGGGCTGCATCAAAAGTTGTAAGGTCTCCAGAGTTCGGTGCACACGGTGGTGCAGGGAGGCCGCACGCAAGCCTGGATGGCCTCTGGGGCCAAGTGTGCACAGACACTCCAGGAGGCTGCACCAAAGGCCCAAGGGCCCTGTGGCTATCTGCTCACGGTGGCCTGGGGAGGCTGCACAAAAGTCCAAAGGGCCTCCGGGGCTACGTGCGCACAGAGGCCCAGGGAGGCCCCACGAAACTCCGTAGCGACCCTCTGGTCCAGTGTGCACAGAGGCCTGGGGAGGCCACATGAAAGCTGCTAGGGCCCCGAGGCCCAGTGTGCGTGGAAGCTTGGGGAGGCTGCGCAAAAGCCCATAGGGCGCCCCTGGCCTTGTGCGCACAGAGGCCCCAATGTGTCTCATGAAAGCCCATGGGGGCTCCCCTGGCTTCATGTGCACAGAGGTTTCGAGGGTCCACACTAAAGCTCGTAGGGCCTCCATCCTCCTATTTCATACTGAGGCCACAGGGTGCGACATGAAAGTCCATAGGGCTCCCCTGGCCCTGTGCGCATGGGGGCCCCATGAGGCCACACGAAAGCCTTTAGGACCCCCATCTTTGTGTGCACGGCAGCCCAGTGGGGCCTCACGAAAGCTCATAGGGCCCCCTGGCTTCACGTGCATAGAGGCCTCAAGGGACCACAGCAAGGCGCAGAGGGCCCCCGTCGGCCTATTTTATACTGAGGCCATGGGATGTGGCATGAAAGCTTGTAGGACTCCCTCGGCCCTGTGCGCACGGAAGCCTTGTGAGGCCACGGGATGGGCTGTAGGGCCATGAGAGAATACGGACAAAACAGCAAACGGTGGTTGAAGGTGAAGATAAAGACCACCGTATCTTCAAGCAAGCAGCTGAAACTGCACAGTAGTAACAAAACAGGGCCTTCTGAGCCCAAATGAGGGCATGCATGGAATTGAATTACCAGAGATCAGTGAATGAACATGAAAAGATGACCACCAAGGGCCTCAAAAGACTACCAGAGACCACCAAAAGGACAAGGGGCACACATGTGTGGGGTGGAGTATATTAGTTCTAGGAAACAGAATGAATATGTATGATGGTTCTAAGAATTCAAGGCATCTGTAGATAACAGAGAAATAAAAGTTTTGGTAGAGGCACCGTAGGGCGTGCCCGGTAGATGGAGCTGTCCCCCGTGCATTCAGCGCTGCAATAAAGTGAATGCCTGCTTCTTAACACTGCCGTGGTGTGGAGAGGTTTATTTCAGGTTTTGGGTGACACCAGGGGGACGCCCAGAGGCCAGGAGGGTCCCTCCGGCCCCCTCGCACATTGGCCCCAGGGGGCCGCACCCTCCCCAGCCCTGTGTGCACCGAGGGCCCTGGGGCCGCCTGCACTCCAAGCCTGGGTTTTAGACACAGGAGGTTTATTTCTCACCTGAACGTGGATTATTTCTGCACCAAAAGCAATAACCCTGATGGGACGGTACCTTCCTCCAGGGCAAATATCCCAACCTCCAGATGGCCCTTGGCTGGGGACACAGTGCAGAGCTTAGCACTCAGTTCCTACCCTCCCCTTTTTGTTTTCCAATATCCATGTATATTTTTAGGCCTTTTTGCAGCAAGTGTGTGAAATGCATTAGTAAGAATTACACGTGGAAGAGAAACGGCTTGTTTTACATTCCCGCCCTTCTGCTCCCATCTCAGCTCGAAATTACCACCCCTGCGACCCACTGGGGCCGAATTAACGTCCCCGGTTTGGTGCAAAGGGTGGTCCCGGGTCCGCTGGCGGGTCCCTCCTCGACCTGCCCGGGCTGCCTCTGCATCTACTCCAGGTCCGCCCGCTACGGCCTGGGCTCCTGCCCCGCGTCGGCTCCTGCATTTGCCCCACGTGCCCCGCTATGTGCCCCGGGGCGCCCGGCCCCTCCAGCCGCAGCGGGGCAGGGGCGCCGGGCGGGGCGCAGCCCGCGGTAGGGGGAGCGCGGCGGCCGCGGCCGCTTCCTCCCGCCGCCTCCTCCTCCTCCTCCTCCTCCCTGCGGCGCGCGGGGCGGGCCGGCGGTTCGCGCTTCCTGCGGGGGCCGGGCCCAGCAGCCGGGGGGAGGCTCGGGCCGCTCCGGCCACCAGCGACACCGCCGCCTCCGCCGCCGCTTCCCGCGGGCGGCGGCAACAAAGGGCCCTTCCTCCCCCGCCTCCTCCTCCTCCTCCTCCTCCTCCTCCTCCTCGCCGTCGTCCTCCCGGCCCGCCGCCGCCGCCGCTCCGAGCGGTCCCCGCGACCCCGCGATGCCTGCGGAGGTGCCGGCGCCCCGGGGGCTGCGGCGTTTCGCGCTGTTGCTGCTGCTGCTGCTGCTGCTGCCGGGGCTGAGCGCCCGCACCGCGCTGGTGAGCGCTGCGCGGGGGCACCGCGGCGGGGGCATCGCTACCGGCACCGGCACCGGCACCGGCGCGGAGCGGCGCGGGCAGCCCCAGGAGCAGCGTCCTGGTGTGGGGCGGCGCCCGAGGGGGGAGCATCTGCCCCCGGCACCGAGAGCCCCCCGGGCAGCGGCGCCCTTGGGGGACGTCGGGTAGGTCGGGGCGGCGCCTTCCTTGGAGCCGGCGCCATCCTCGGGGAGCGGCGCCCTGGGGGGGGTCCCTGGGGGGACCGCGCGGCACCGGGAACCACTGTGGGGACCGGCACCCTGCGGGGGGGGCGCCTTTTTTGGGAGTTGGAGCCCCCCCCTCCCCAGGCAGCGGCACCTTATGGGTGATCGGGCGAGCCCCCCTTCGCTGGGATCCTGTATTGGGAGGTGTCGGAGGGGCACCCTGCTTTGGGACCCTGCTCCGTATAGGCGATGGGATGGCACCTGCCCTGTCACCCTGCCCGAGGGGCAAGGAGGTGCCCTGTGGAGGAGCATCCTATGGGAACAGGCTGGGCACCCAGCGACCGGCGCCTTCCATAGGGACGTGGATCTATGGACGTGGATCTATGGACGTGGATTCGGCTCCCATGGTGGGGCTTAAAAGACCCAGCCCCTCCTTTGGGACCCAGTGCTTGGCCCCAGTGGCTCAAGGCCCCCCGACCCCATCGGAGCTGGGTCCCCTCCCTGGCCTGCGGGTGCCCTGGGTGTCAATGTGGGGGCTGCATGGGGGCGCGTGGGGAGGGGGCTGCCGTTTGAAGCTGCCGTTTGAAGGTCACAGCGAAGCAGCCCTCGGAAACACTCGACCCCGCAGGGGCAGTGCGGGGGGGGACTCTCCTCCTGTCTGTGTCTTGGGGTACCAGGAAAGTTGCAGGTGTTGGATCTCTTTTGTCAGGAACGGGGAGGGGGGGGCAGATGTGCCCAAATGCCGGGCTCTGCCCCAGTCTTTCCTACCCTGGTGGCTCTTCCCATGGGGATATTTTTTTCCTGGCTCACTGCAGGAGGATTTTCTTGCTGGTACCATGGAGGGGTCCCAAACTGCCTCTTGGCGTCCCCCCCATGCACGAGAGGGAGTGTCAAAGGGAGGCGGATGGCCATGGGCCGATGCTTTTCCACGATGCCTCCTCCGAGCAAGCAGCATTCCCAAGCGGAGCCGCCCCAGGCTTATATTTTATTCCTCCCCGCCAGCTCCAGTTCTGCCAGAAGCCGTCGCTCCGGGCAGCAATCCGGAGCTGGGACGCGCTCTCCCCCGCTTGCTTTCTCCCTTTGAAAGCAAAACTCCCAGGGCCTGGCTGCCCGCCAGCACCGGCCGCCCGTATTAAATAACAGAGACCTTTTTTTCCCCCCTCCCAGCACTCCTGGCTTTCTGCTAATGTTTCCAGGCACTGGAGGGGCAGGGATGCAGCTTGCTCCCCCTGCCCGGCTCCATAAATCAGAGCTGGGCACTTTGGGTGGTGGGTGCTCGTCGAGCTTGTCATTTGAGGCTGTTTCTGTGGTGTCTCCCCAGAGAAATGGGCAAAAGCATTGGGTTTTGGCAGGGGGTTCCCCAAGGGGTGTTGCCATGTGCAAAGGGTGCTGCAAATCCCAGAGATGTTGCACGTGCAAAGGGTGCTGCACACCTAGTGGTGCTGCCAGCGCGAAAGGTGTTGCCAGTTCAAGGGCAGCTCCAACCTTGACGGGGCCATGGGATTCATGCATCCTGCTCAGGCCGATGTGTCGTTGGGCTCGGGAAGGTTCGTCAGCGCTTGGCATGGTGGGGGACGGTGCCGCCCGCGGAGCTGGCGCCCGCTCTGCTCTCTGCGCCCTCCGGCCACACTGGCGCCACCGTGGGTGGCCTCACACAAAGGCGCCCTGTGCACGAGCCGGGGGCACCCATGGGTGCCGGCGGGTGGGGGTGCTCCCGGGCCACGCTGGCATCACCCTGTGGAGGGTCGTGTGAGCGTGGGCACAGGAACGGCCTGTTGCACTCGCGGTCGGAGAAAGAGTCGGCTCCAGGATGCAATTCCCGTTGGCTTCTGCTGCTACAAACCTTTTTCTTTGGTGCAAATCCCCTTCGTTGCTGCCTTCTGCGGGAGGAAATGCTGAGGGAAAAGCGTTGCCAGAGCGTTTAGGAGCATAACAAGTCTCTCGGGGCTCAGCGGCTCCCTTTGATCTCGGTCCCTCTCCATCCCCTGTGCTCACTGGCCTAGCACCCGCAGGAGATCTCAGCACCGGGCTCCTTAACCCTTCGTCCTCCCTTTGGAAGCTGCTTTTGGTGCAGCTGAATGGTGGCCTCAGCTCTGTTTTGCTTTGCTGCCGCCTGGGGAGAGACCAGGCCGGGTAAGCTCAACCTCGTAGTAGACACTTTAGAATCTACAAGTGGCACAACCCTCCCCCCTCCACTTCCAGCCTTGTCCTCCTTGGTGGCTCCATTGCTTGGTAGCAGAGGGGACTTGGTGTCCTTCCAGGCTGGCCCAAGGAAGCAGCAGAGCCTTTGGCTTTGCCAAGGAGCCACCACCGGATCCCAGCAGGACGCGGTGCCCCTGCAGCACGTGGCTGAATGCCTTTTGCCCCCTCGTGCCACCAGGGTTCTGTGTCCTCCTGTTGTCCCCCTGCAACTCCTGTTCCTCCCCATGCATTCCCGCATGCCGTCTCTGGTGCAGTTATCCCCCGTGCACCACCTTGTGCAACTACTCTGTCCCTCTGTGCGATGCAGCCCATGCAGCCTCTGGTGCAACGTCCTCCCCTGTGCAGCTCTCCCTATGCAAAGGACCCCACGCAGCTTCCCGCTCCCCGTCCCCTGCAAATCCAAGGGTTGCATCTAATGCACCCCGTGCAACTTCTGCCCTGTGCAGCACCTCCCTGGGCACTGCCTGCTGCAGTGTCCCTCCGCCTGCGCCTAGTGTAACCCCCCCATGCAACATCAGCCCTTGCAGCTCCCCTGTGCAACCTCTCCATGCAGCCCCTCGTACAGCTACTTTGCAGAGGCCTGACTGCACTCATTGCATGTGCTTGGCTATCTGGGGGCAGTTTTCCCAAAGGAAGTTTTTAAAGGGCTCCAGCACCTGCAGGGCCCGCAGCAGCATTCAAATCCAGTCCCCGTATGCCTGTTTTGCCAGGGGCCTTCGTGGTACTGGAGGCTCCCGGCACAGCCCTGGCTTAAGCCCAGCGGAAAAACCCTCCTCCGCCAGGAGTTTGTTAATGGAAAGGGGATGGCTTGGGGCTGTGATTCCCTTTTTTGGAGCGGTGGCCTGGGCTGCAGATGCAGCTCTGCCTCCGGGAAGGACGGAGGGGCTCCCTTGCTGCCGGCGCCCAGAGGCAGTGGTGATGGGTGCCAGGCTGCATGTGGGGCTCTGCTGCATCCCGCCGCCTGCCTGAGGCCTGACGCAACTCATCGCATGCCAGCCTGGGTGGCGGTGCAGCCAAAGGAGCCTCAATCCGCCCTCCACATCCCCTTCCCATCTCCTTGCATCGCACAGTGTCCCCTTCATCCCAGCTCGTGCATCGGGACCTTGAGCGTGTCTCAGTGTGTTTGCAGCGGGTTGACCTGATCTCCCTGGACTTGAGGCCATGGTTGGTGTTTTGCACTAATAAGTACAATTCCCGCCTTATTTTTTCTATGCACTTTTGCTAAAATTGGCCTATGCAGATGCAACAGTGACTGTAGTGAAACCCACTCTGCCAGCATGCTCTGACATGGAGAAAAATCCCCACTATTTTTTTAGGAAACCAAAATCTGGGATCTGTTTTCTTCACCATGGGTGATTTCTGGGTATCATATTCCATTTTTTTTGCCCTCAATTGGTGTTTTTTCTCTCAGCAGGGAATGGAGGGGCAGGTTTCATGGGAAGGATGAGCTGAGGTTCTGCTGGGATGCAGGTGGCACTTGTGTCCAGAAGAGTTTTCATTCTTTAGTGCTGCTGGGTGAATGTCCTGGGTGTTGGACAGTTGGACAACTGCCTTTGGACATGGACACGAAGCTCCTTGGTCTCTGGCTAGGGCAGGGACTAGGAGACTGGTGTCACCATGCAGGTATGCCGGTGCCCATCATCTGCATGGATGCTGGTGGCTCTCTGGTGTGGGGATGCTGTTGCCCAACACTGCGTGAAGATGTTGGTGCCCATCGTGCCCGTGGATGCTGGTGCCCATCACTGCTCGAGGAGGCTGGTGCCTATCACCATGTGGAGATGTTCATGCCCTTTGTGCCCATGGGTGCTTGTTCCTGTCACCATGCAGGGATGCTGAGGAACATGGGTGCTAGTGGCTATCATTCATGGGGATACAGGTGTCCATCACTATGTGGAGATGTTGGTGCTCATTGTGCACGTGGGTGCTGTTAGCTGTTGCTGCACAGGAATTTGAGTGTTCATCACCATGTGGGGTTGTCAGTGCCCGTCACTGTGAGGGAACACTAGTGCCCTTCATGCCAATGGACCCTGGTACTTTTACCAGGCCTCCAATGACTCTCCTGCAGAAGAGATTCCTCTTCTCCCTTGCCTTCTGAGTCCTCTGCAGCCTTGATGTACAGAAGAACAAGGCATACAGATTTCCTCTCTTCTCCTTCCTCTTCCTCTTGCCCTTGCAGCAGCAAGACGAAGTGCTTGAGCTAAGGGTGAGACCTCAGACAAGGGCTGCAGTGCAAGAACCTCCTCTTGAACGTTCCTCACTGAGCTCCTGGGGGGACTTTTCTCCCTTTGCCCGTCGGTTCCGCTCGCCCCGCGCAGGCTCTTCCACCCGCCGCCTCCCGGCCCTGCCGCCAGCCCCGTGGGGACCGCAGCAAAGTAGGTCGTGGCAGGGCCGGGCCGTGTCCTACATATGTAAATGGAGGCTATTTACAGGCTCTTCCCCAGCAGCACCTTCTCCTTCGCATTCCCAGCAGGAAAATCCGCGCCCGTGAAACCCTGCAGCCGCAGCCAGACATTTGCAGTCCTAAAGCCCCTCTGATGCATCCAGGACTCTCAGCTCTGGCTCTGCATCAGGCAGCGACTCCCTGCTGCCAGGTCCCTGCGAGCTTGCAAGCACCAGGTGCCGTTCCTTGGATTTTTGGGGGTGAACATGGGTCATTCAATGGGCTCTTCGACGCCACTCATCTCCAGCAGTGCCGACTGCAAGAGGCTCCAGCATCTTCCCCACTCCTTTTCCGAACAGCAGCAACATGTTCCTTGGCACGAAGGGAGCTTCCCTTGTGCTTTTATGCACCTGCCTGTTTTTTCCAATGTATTTCTGGCTGTTTGTGTGGGTTTTGTGCAAAATGGCGTGTACCAGGACCTGAATCTGCACTGCAAGGGAGTCCCCATCAAAAGGGCCTTCAAAGAGCTCCTGGTGCTGGGATTTCCCCCCTGGATGGGGCACAAGCCGCTTCCGGAGCTGCATCCTGAATGGGAGCTGGTGTCCAGAACCGTTGGAGTTGGGATCTCTTCTTGCACCTTGGCAAGTACAGGGTTTTTCTCCTGGAATTTGGTGAAAATACAACCCGCAACCCATCTTTCATCACATGTCTCAGGCTTAGAGGGGGTTCTTCCCTTCAAGCCTTTTCATCTTGCTGCAGGGAAACCACCTGGGAAGCATCCGGCAGCATCCCACTGGCACCTTGGGAAGCCTGAGGACGAGGAGAGTCTTGAGAAGGCTGCGCATATTTGAAGGATGCCGTGCTGGGCACCGGTCAATCGCCATCAATGCTCTTTGCAGTGTGCCAGAGCGGGAACTTGGGATGTCGCCTTTTCGCATCTGTCCCTTCGGCTCCCTGTGGGCACCAACATCCAACTTCCCTCTTTATTTCCCGCCCTCCTTAATTACTGGCAAGCCTCCGGGTGTTTAACGGCAGCAGTGGGTGACCTGTATTTTGCAGGCACCGCGATGCAATTAGGAGTGGTAACACAGAGACCGTGGGTCCCCGGTGTGACAGTCCTGACAAGGCTGCAGTTCGGGAGAGAAACAGGGAATTTTAAGGTTTTTTTGTCTTCCTAGTCCGTGTGCAAGCAGGGATTTTTGCATGCAAACTCAAGGAAAGCCAGATTCGCTGCCAGTGGATGCTGGGTGCTCCTTTGCAGCCTGGCCACAGGGCTACGGTAGCCACAATAGCCCCCGTGGGTAATTTTAGCACCTAATCCCACCCAGGTAAATCCCCCGCTGGTTGCGCGATGTAAAATCCACCGAAGGCACCGGGACGGGGGTTTTTCTGGCACCCTCCCCCAGCGCCGACGCAATCTGCCAGGGCGTAATCCCCTCCTGGTGCCGCTAATCCTCCCGCTGTCCCTCGCTGAACTGCCCGCCGGGTCGGGGAATGCCGTGGGGATGGGCATTTTTATTATTATTATTAATTATTATTATTATTATCACTATCATTTATTATCCTCGAGCCAAGCAGGCAGTGGAGGGTGAAGGCGCTCCAAACACTGTGAAGCAGACAGGTGGTCTCTTTGGAGAGGGAGGTGCTCCGTGCTTGGTCTTGTCCTGCTGGTCTCCAGGTCCTGTTTGGGCTGCAGGCACCAAGAACTCGGGTCCTGTTCAGGTGGATCTTCCCGTGTTTCAGGTTGTGGCCATTGTCCTTTCGCTGGGCACCACTGAAGAGTCTGGCCCCATCCTCTTGACACCCTCCCTTAAGATATTTGTGCACCCTGATAAGATCCCTTGGCCATCTCTTCTCTAGCTGAGAACTAAGGTTGGAGTGAAGGTCTGCAGCACGCCGGGCTCTCTGCTGATGGCCACATCCTTGGGTTCAACCTCCTGCTTGCGATCGGTACCTCCATCGTTGTGCTGGGAGGGATGGTACCTATGCTCAGTATCCTTTCAGAGTGATTTGCATTGGATTTTGCTGCTTTTTCAGGCTTTCATGCCTTGCTTGCACCTAGGTGTTGCTTGTACCCAAGCTTATCTTCTCCACCCATGTACTCCTATTGCAAGCAGCCTCTGCCATCGATGCTGGCTGGGTGCCCTGGAGTTCACAAGATGCCACCAAGAATTTTAGCCATCGAGGTGGTTTTGACCATAAGATCTTGCTTTTTATTTTATTTTTATTTATTTTTTTTTATTATTAACTTTGCTGGTCCAGCTGGGGAGCTCTCTGCACGCTGAAGCCCGGGGATGAATCAATGGTCATAGTGGTTGTGCTGACATTCCCATGGCGGCCTAAGGATACAAATGAGAGCTGGTCAGAAGGGAGAGGTTGCATCTCTTATTGGAGCCACTGATACAGCTGGTGGAAGGGGGACGCTCCAAAGCAGATGAGCTTTTGGGCTCACAAGACCTTTTTTAGGTCTTAAATAGAAACGAGCGGATTGCTGGGTTTATTTTAATCAGTTTTAGGTCTGAAAGAAAGGCTTGTGGGCTCAAAGCCTGGGGTTTTTTGTTTTTCTTTATTTTCTGAGTGATAAGCAGCTACGATACTTCCTTGTGTAAACGGGTTCCACACAAGCTTGTGGACAGCACGTGCTATGCAAAGAGCTTTATTTCTTAATATCATTTTGCACATGCAAAATGGACTGCAGTTCAAAGTGCAGCATCTGCCGACCATGAAGGTCCCCTCTGCTTTGGGAAGAAGCAGTTTTGTGCGCACAGAAACACGAGATGTCTTTTCCAAATCGCCATTGCAATCAGACCCTCTCCACGAGGGGATAGCTCTTTTCATGCTCTTCTGCTGCATCAGGATTTTGGCAAATGCCTCAAAATGGGGGAGAAAAGGAGGAGTTTCATTGCACTTCCAGTTTTGGGGGTGTCTGCAGTGCAGGTTGCTTTTCCTTTCTTGGCATTACCTTCCTTCTGTGGCTCCAAGGGGGCAGGGAGCCGGGGCCGAGCTGTTATTTCCCTTAGTGCCGTGAATGATGAGCCACGACAGCTGAAATTGGGTTATCCTCAGCGGAGCCGCACGCTTCTGCGGATGGCGGGAGCCGCTTCGCGCGGAGCTGGAGCTTCCACTTTATATTTCCACACTTCCTCTGCAGCTCCAGCACCTGGTTGCTACAAATCTCATCGCCCATTGATCTATTTTTAAGGTGCAAAGGGGAAAAAAAAAAGGAAAGGAAAAAAAGCCCTCTGGTGTTTAACTGTTGCCCAAATAACAGTTGGCATTTGTGTGCCTTTAATGTGCTGCTCCATTTATTCTCTTCCTGCAAAGCGGGTGCTGGGGAAGGAGAAACAGGGTGGGTTTCAATGGACTTGCATGGAGAAGGTCCTTTTGCATGGAGAAGCTCCTTCTCTCCTCGTCCTGTCCATGTGTCCGCTGCAGGCAGTCCTCAGAGCTCCTGCAAGCAAAGGGGCTGCGGATCCCATCCATCCAAGCCAGGTTATCCAGAGCATCTCCCATGTGATGCTTTTCCCTCCAGGTCAGTGGAACATCAGTCCCGAACCACAGCAGTAAATTGCCAGGATCCCAAGGGTTCCAGCATTATCCCTGTGTCCCTTTTGGGGTGGTCTTCTCATGAAGAAGGTTGGGGCTTTGGCGGGGCGGTGGGGCTGGCTCTACTGGAGAGGCCCCGGGTCAGACGGTGACTCCAGTTTGGTGCTTTTGGGCCTTTTCCGGCATTTTGCATGGGGCTGGGCAGGGAAATGGGTGCAGGGGCAGTAGGAGCATCCGTGGCCTTTCGAGCAGGGAAACTGAGGCACAGTAATGTTTGCACCTCGGGAGGATGTTCTGGAGAGCCCAGGAAGTGGCGGCTGCTTTGCAACTCTGCCTTCATCCCTAGCTCCGTCTCCATCACCCCTGTTTTGCAGCTGCTCTTTTGGCTTCCTTTCTGGAAGGGCAGAGCTGGGCAGAGGGTTTCAGAGGTCCCGCTCCTGCTGAGAACCTTTGGAGTCTCCTCCTCTTCCTGCCTCCCTTCAGCACCCTGGCCATGGGCCAGATCCCAATAAATCACTGCCCGGCACTCGCCTTGCGGTCGGCCTTGCTTAAACTGCTTCCCACCAGCGTTCCCAGGAGGACAGAGCTGGTCTTGCCTTTGGTTTCTCACGTGTGGGGAAGAAAACAGAGAACGGGGCTTCTCTTCCCTCCACCCAACATGCGAGATGGGAAATGCCAGTATCTAGACGGATGCATTTTGAATATACTGTGCATTATAGAGCCTATTTTATATGTATTTTATTATAAATAGGGTCTATAATATAGACCTATATTTTCTATATATATAATGTATATTTTAATATATCATGCTATTTTCTGGCTCCTCGGAGAGCGGAGGCATGAAATACGTCTTTGTGGAAGGTGAGAAAAGCCGGAGATGGTTTTGCACGTTAAGCTGCAATAGGATTAGGAAGGAGAGCAAATTAAATCAAATCGGCAAAGGCTGGGGAGGATCCCGCCTGCAGCTGCGGCTCGGGAGCTCTCCCTTTGATAGCAGCATCTCTTAAAACTGCTGGAATTCGGGTGCTTTGGGTGCCACAGCCCCAAGTTTTGGCCAGAGCAATTGATTTTCACCAGGGGGGAGCAGAGGATGCCCAAAAGGCCCGTGTGGGTTGCAGTGATGTCATGAATGTCTGCAAATTTTGAGAAATTTTGCTTTTGAGCTACTGTGGCTCTAGGGCATCCCTGGGACTTGCTATGCTGTCCTCCCTGCCCAGCCCAGGAAAGGAGCTTGGGATTTTCCCAGAGTAGCCTGCATTGCTGTGGCAACGCTCTCCCCCCGACCCTGGATCCCATGGGAATTAATGAGCCCAGAGCAAAGCAGGAAATCCTTGGAGTGGAAAAGCAAATTGGCCTGGACAGGTAAAGCGAGGGAGCATGGGAAAGGAGGAGTGGGGGAGAGTGTGCCAAGAGGAAAAGGATAGGAAAAGAGGAAAACACTGTCTCTGGCAGGGCACAGGAGCACCAAGGATCAGGTCTACCCATGCCGTAGGTTCAATATTTTGGGATATTACTCTTGCCCATGCTGGATATCACTGTAAGGGTTCTACATTCTGACTCCTTCTTGACATCTTCCATAAGCAGATGTCTACGGTGGGAAAGTCCCTGTCCAGCTCCCTCCTGCACTGGAGTCTGGGCAAGCTGTGACCACATCCCACTGGAGCAGCGGGATCCACAGCCCTGATCCCTCGGCAGCTCCCTGTGCGGCTCGTTATATCCCGGGAGCGGTAATTAAACACTCGCGTCCGGACAGGTTCCTCCGGTACTTGGCCGGCATTGTCGGGATCGATCCAAAGGCAGGATAATTGCTGCTGCTCAGTGAACGTTAATGATGATTTTAGTGGCATAAAACAACTGGTCTATTAAATCGAAACGCGCCAGGGTTTGGGCAGCTGCTATTCCGAGTGGTAATTAATTTGAGAAAGAATAAAGTTGCAAAAAAAGAAAAAGAAATAAATAAATTAAATAATTGGCCGCCGTGGAATGAGTCATGAGTCATGTCTCTGTCAGGCTAAGTGTTGCTGCCTGGAGCAGAGGGACCTACATGCTGGGATGGCTTTCGGGAACAGCTTTCCAACAGGTTTAATGCTTGGACTGGGATGCAAAGGTAGAAATAGAGCAATTTGATAGCGGCAGAAATGAATTATGAAGTCTTTAGTTTTGGGAGCGATGAGTGTTTTTTGCTCTGACTTGCTAATATTACTTTGAGTGCTCATCGTGTCACTAACTCACTTGTTGGGCTGAGTTATTAAGGTTTTGGTCCATATATAAACCTTGCCAGCACCACTAGCAAGGTACTTGCAAGGCCTGATTAATTGAATATGTCCGATGGAAAGTATCAGAGATATAATCAGTGTTTTTCTTGCAATAGCTTCTCAGTTTGATGTGTTTTCCCATCTGAATGATGCCAGATTTGGCATCTCAGGGCGGAAAATGGAAGCCAAGGAGAGGAAAGGTTTGCCTTTCCCATAACCTGGAGGGTAATGAAGATCCCTGGCTCCCAGGAAGCTGACAAAAGTTTGTGACCTTCCTCTTCCCACTTTAATTGCCATCTGTAAAGGATGTGGAGCTGAATGTTCCCATGGGCATGGATTCTGCATCAGTCTGAGTGGAGCCACATATGATCTCAACTGATCTCAGGTGGGATCACGGACTCTGGATGAATCGCAAGTGGGAATGTATGTTCCCAATCATTCCCAGGTGGGACACAAGCTCCTGACCTGTTTTGGAGGAGGCTGTGCATGTTCCCGACCAATCTCAGGTGGGACATGGGCTCCCACCCAATTCCAGCTCCCAGAACTGATATGATGAGAGGTGTCATCTCCGTGGGCTGCAGGGATTCGTGGTGTATCCTGCGATGCGGAGGAGGTGGGCACAGCTGGGATGAGTCCCACAGAGGCTGATCCTTGGGATGCTACTAGCACTGCCAATGGGAGCATTGTGGAGAGCGGCAGCTCCGGGAGGCCCTGTGGAGGCCGGCGCCTTGCTCCGCATTCCCGAGCGCTGGAGGGCAAGCGAAGCCCGGACGCGGCACCCAGAGAGGGAATCTCTCGACATCGGAGCGCCGCGTTGGCACGGAGGAGGCGGTTTCCATGGCGACCGTTGCCATGCCGGTGGCTACCGCAAGACCTCAGCATCCGTGTGAGATCTGACAGCCTCCCTCCCCACGTTTCGAGATGGATTTTATGTCTCCCTTCCTTCCTCCCGACGCTCACGCCGTGCGCTGGGCCCCGAGCATCTCGTTTGCAACACGTTTTGGGATGGTCGAGGCATTCAGGAGAGGTGTTGTCCGGGTCCTGCCATGGAGAGGGGATGTCCCCAGAGAAATGCACCACCTGAGCACTGGTGGGACCGTCTTCCTGAGTGTCACATTTTTGGCCTATAAAATGCATCACCCTCCGGTATGCAAGGAGGAGGATGAGGAAGGCACAGGGTGTCCTTTGTCCTGCGAGCAGAGGCCAAAGAGAAGCTGAATCCACTGTCACCTCTGTGCTTAGCTTGGATGGTACCTGAGCTCCTGCTTTTTTTCATCTTTTTCCTTTGTCCAAGCTTGATGTTGTTGCATGAGGAACATGCATAAGGACGAACCATGTCCAGTCCGTGCTGGGACAAGCTGAGATCTTACTGCAAGGTCCCTGCTGTGCCAAGTCCTGACTGAGCTGTTATTTACATTTAGTCCCAGACTGATGCCCTTCTAGGATGCTGGAAGGGGACAAGGGGCTGCCTGGCATTTGTTATTGCCTGCCTGTTTTTTTCCAGGCACTGGGCTCTGGCAGTAGATCCCCTCAGGCACTGTCACATGCAGAGAACAAGGGATGGAGCCAGCCCAGGAATCTTTGGTCCTGGGCACAGTGATCCCAGCTAAAGAGTTGTGTCCAGCTTTAGTCCCTGGCAACTCATTGCACAAGTGCTCGTGGATCTTTGGCTCTCGGATGAGATCAGCTCCCTCTGTGCTGCTGTTTTCCTGCCACACACACTTGTAAAACAGCATCAGCTCCCACTCCGTTGCACATAGGAGCCACTTCATGCACAACCTCATTTTCCTCACAGGAAAGCAGGAAGAGAGGAACTTGCTGCTGCCCCAGTTAAACCCCATTTTGCCTCCCCGCTAAGCAGCAGAGATGCTCTGTCCATGAATATTTTAGTGCAATTGCACCGTGCTGCTCGGAAGCTGGGACTCTCATGCAAGAGCTGCAGCTATATGCACTGAGCTGGCCAGGCAGCTGCTGGAGCTGGCCGTGCTGAGGGCTGCTCTAATTGCTGGTTAAACTTCCCAATAGTGGCCGGTCTCTCTTGAATCACACTTAGGGCAAACCCTGGCTGGGAGCATCTCTGCTCCACCGACACAGGCTCTGTGGCAGTGCCAAGAGGGAGCCCGGAGTGCATTTGCCCCACAAAACTCTGCTCCTCACCCCTGAACTGGGACAAGGCTTTGAGGGATTCCACTTGACCTGCTGCACTTGAACACTGATTTCTCTGCCCTCCCTGGTGCTGCTGGGCCTGAGGCTGTGGGGCCTGGACCCTTCTTGGACCCTGCTCTTCATGGTCTTCTGCTCAAATGAAAGTCCCTGATGTAGGGGCTGAGCTGTGATGTGCAAAGGGGTTTTGCTTTAATTTGACGTTCCCACCTACCCCATTTACCCCATTGACTCATTGCTGCAGGATGAGTGCACCTTGAAGGTGCTGTTTTGCAGACTGAGAGCTGGAGCTGCCCCACCTGTTTCCAGTTTAAGGCAGAAATGAGCTCAGTGTGGCTGGACCATGTGGCTCCCATTATGGTGAGGCTTTGCAGGGTGACCAGGCAGAATGTGACCTTCAGGGAGCTTGCACAGACAAGAGGAGGGAGGGTTCCCTCCCTGGCTGCAGGGCACCCATGATAGGGCTTCCTCATTTATTTATGAGCGTTAGTAATTTTCATATATAAAAAAGGACCCTATGCTGAAGGTCTGGCATAAAGGGAAAGCCTTAGTCAAGGAAGGGAGGAAGGAAGGAGAAACTAAAGAAAAAAGCAGTCTCTGTGGGTGAGCTCCATAGCTTGGGTGAAGCATTTGTGCTGTGATCTTGACCTGAGCATCCGGGTTCATCCTTCTTGTAGGGTCACAAGCTGGTCAGTGGCTGAGCTATAGCTTAAGTAACAAATAATTTGTGCTGGGTCTTTGCTGTTTTGCATTTCATTCTCTTAGGGCTTCCTTATCCCAGCCTGGTGTTTCCCAGCCCCATTTCCATTGGGACCCAAGAGCTGGCTGTTTTCCATGTGCGAGGAACTGGCAGCAGCCTGAGCTGCGGTAGCCAGAGCCACCTCTCAGATTCAGAGCACATTCCCTCTTCCCCCTCGTCCTTCGGCCTCCCACTGGAGCAGACTTTGGCACGGCAAGGGGCTGCAGCAATTTGCAATTCCCCACGGATTAATTTCAGCAGATAACAGCCTTCCTCGAGGAAACTGCTGGCGACTGTATATTTGAAACTCCAGGATGGTGCATTATCTTTGGGGCAAAGACTGAGTCTTCCTGGAAGTTTGGAGAATGCATAACATGTTGGAGAGTGGTAGGATATAAATAGTGGCTGTTGGTGATACGGAAGCACAGTGCTATCACTTGAGATAAAGGTGTACATCTAGCCAGAAAAAAAAAGCTTGGCAGCATTTTTAGACACTTAAAAGCCCAACTCCCGTTAACCTTCTAACCCAGGAGATTTTTGTGCCCCGAATAATTTTCAAGTTGTCACCATGGGCATATGATGCCAAGGGCATCTCTGCAGCACACCGGTGGGTTTGGCTTTCTTCCCTCTATGGGCTGACAGGCTTCAAAGGGGTGTAAAGGGGAAGGGGCAGAACTCTAGTAAAAACCTTTCAATGTTGAAGAGATCATCTGACATTCCAGAGCTCCTGCCAGGCTGGTGTAGAAACCAGTGCTTTGAGAACCTCAAAGCACTTATCAAGATGTAAGGTGCCTGTCAGATGGAGGGGAAAGTTCTGCACTGTTATTTTATTTTTAAGCACTAACCTGGCTTGTAACATCTTGAAACACCTTACGCTATCTTGGAGATCAAAGACGCCTTGTTTGGTTTGTAATGAAGTGTCAAACTGTGTCGTTATAGCACAAACAGGAGACGCTCTGATCTGCAAACCAAGATGTTTGAGAGTCCTCCTAGCAAGGGCTCTTCACGTTTTTAAAAACAGTATAGAGCCGTGGAATACTTTAGGTCTAAAATTACCTCACTTTATAACTTTCCAAGCTGTGGCAGCTGATACTATACGCTACTATCACACATGTGCCAGGAATAACGTGAAAATGGTCTAAAATAAAACAAGTTGGCAAACTGAAACAAAACGTGCTTCTAACAACATTTCCCCAACCAGCTCAGGAGCACAGGCTGCCCAAAGCTCTCTGGGCTTTGTTCTTGCCCATCCCAGCCCTTTTCACTCTGTGGATCATCCCTCCAGGGCTGTCTAGGGGTGTTAGTGGCAGAGTGAGAGCTGGCCTCCCTCTGGGCTCCTTGGTGGTTGTCCCGGTCAAAACACAGCTCCTTATGTGCTTCTCCTCTGCTCGGTCGCAGGCTCAACGCTGGCGCAATGAGAACTACGAGAGGCCTGTGGACCTGGAAGGCTCCGGGGATGATGATCCCTTTGGGGATGATGAGATGGATGATGTCTACTCGGGCTCAGGCTCGGGATGTAAGTAGCTTCAAGGATCCCAGGGAAGGAGTCCAGGGGGGTTAGGGAGTATGACCATGGGATTTGTTGGGATGGAGAAGGAGATACGGGTTTTGTTGGGATAGAAAAGGGTTTTCCAGGGGAGCATGAGAGGGCACTTTACCCACTTCCAGAGGAGCAGCCTTCCTGCCCTCTGCTAGCCAAAAGCAACAATTGTCCCAAAGTATGTCCCCGGCATGAATCTCAGCCCTAGGAAATCCACGGATGCATCAATTTCACCCTTCTCCCTCCCTTCCAGATTTCGAGCAGGAGTCGGGACTTGAAACAGGAGTGAGCCTCACCACGGACACGTCCATCACACTCCCCACCACCGCGGCCCTGCTGCCGGTCACGCTGGTGCAGCCCGTGGCCACCCCTTTTGAAACGTTGCCTATGGAGGACACCACTGCCGAGCAGACCACCAGTGTCTTGTATATCCCCAGGATGACAGAGGCACCTGTGATCCCCAGCTGGAAAGCAACCACCACCAGTACCACTGCCAGAGACTCCTCCAGTACCACCACTACCACCACCACTACCACCACCAGCACTACTGCTGCCAGCACCACCACTACCAGCACCACCATGGCCACGGCCAAACCCACCACCGTCCGCAGGTTCCTGCCCCCCTTTGTCACCAAGGCAGCCACCACCCGGCCTACCACCCTAGAGACGCCCACCAGCTCCGTCCTTGAGACCAACATAGCGACAGAGCTGGTCACATCACGGCCTTCCCCCTCCAGCACAGCCAAGCCCAGGTCCCTACCAAAACCAAGTACCTCCAGGACTGCAGACCCCACGGAAAAAAGCACTGTGCTGCCTTCCAGTCCTGCCACATTGCCGCCCACAGAGGCACCCCAGGTAGGAAGCAGGGGGGCCACATTTAAAGCCAAGTGATGGTGATGGGAAGATTCTGGGGTAAAACAGAGTGAGATGAAGCCAGACTGGGCTCTTCCCACCTCTGCAAAGAGTCAAACGCTTGGGGAGCTGGAAAAAAAAAAGGAGATGAAATGATGGGGGAATGTGGACAGCAGTTTGAGATGGAGCAGAGCATGGTGTCCTTCTTGCTCCTTGGAGAGCCGCTGCATATGTACGGATCTGATGGATACCTGGGCTGTGTGGGAGGCAGATGGAGCTGCCAAGCTTCCCTGGTGTCCCCAGCTCTGCCTTGTCTTGCCCTGTTCCTCAGTGGCTTCCCAAGGCCAGGGGGAAGGGGGGCTACCTCTGTGGGTGTTTGCTGAGCTCATTGCATTGCTTGCCAAGTCGCAGCTAAGCAATGAGAGGCCCCAAGTGTTCCACAATTAGGTATTGATGGTGCATTTCCTGCCCGTTGGGCATCCTAAGCAGAGGGATTTAATCCACTGATACATCTCTCATTCAAAGCCCTTAAGGGGTCTTTTGAAAACCACTTTGACTGAAAGGTGGAGTTATTTGTCTAAACTAGTCTTTTTTTTTTTTTGTACATACATACATGTATATAGCTCTGGGCTTTTGCTGACCTTCAATTAATCTCTGACACAAAAGGATGAGAAAAACGAGCTTGTGGCAAACCAGTGAGCCATGCACTTGTGCCAGAGGCAGCTTGACATGGAGAGGGCTCGTGCTTAGGCGGGAAAGATCAGGAAAGATCGCCTGGCTTATTGCCTGCCCTGGGGTCATCGAAATGAGCTTTTTGCTCATCCTGATTTGTTACATGGGGGCTTGCAGAAGAAGGCGTTTGCCCCACAGAGGAGGGTTCCCGGGGGAACTTTGATGCTCGGCCAGATAGCTCAGCACATGGCCTCATAGCAGATCAAGAGAAGATGGGAGAAGATGACATGTCAGATGTGATTTTTTCCCAAGTGAATCCTCAGGTAGGAATGTGCAGGAGGAAATAGTAAGTCAGGAGTGGGCTGGGTGGAAGCAGAGGGTCTCATCTGCATGACTCACATTTGCTCAGTGGTCTAAGCTCATTGACTTGCCGAGGGCAGTTCAGCTGGAGACCATAGCATGGAGCTGGATAGTCTCCATAGCCTGAAGGAGAAGGACTCATCTTCCAGTTCCTGTGCTGTATCGTGGGGCAGCAACCATAACCGCAGGTTGATGGAAGACAGAAGGAGGGAACAAGGCTTGGGGAATTCATCCAATGGCATATGATCCTTAAGCTTCTTCGTTTCTGTAGAACAAACCATTGTACTCTTTCAGGTCTAGCAAGGAGACATCTGGAAAGTGTTTCAGCAGACTCCAGGTCTACACTGGGGGACAGAAAACCCAAAAGGAGTCCTACAAAATGGGAACCTCTCTAAAGTTATGATATAGAAAGTTACAGGGAGCTGTCGAGAACCTGAGAGCACGTGGGACAGGGACAGATGAGAATTGTCCAGCGCAGCTAAGATGGTCCGGTCTTGATGTCCATGATGATGTGGGGTTGTGTTGCTCTTTGCAATACAGCCAGACATTTCAGTAATGCAGGGAATCGACACCTTGACATTATCCCTTGTGTTCCTGACTGATAGGGTCACCTTATAGCAATGTCTTTCCTCCTTGTCATGTTTCCCAGATGGAGCCGGGAGACGTGTCCACAGTGCTTGACAATGAGCTGGAAGTCCGCATCAGTGGCAGCCCCAGCGGGGACTTTGAGATCCGGGAAGAGGAAGAAACAACTCGTCCTGAGCTCAATAATGAGGTGATGGCTGCAGTGACGCCTCCATTGGGGCCCGGGCTGGGTAGGAACGCCGAGCCCGGGCTCATAGACAATACAATAGACTCTGGCAACACCGCCGCTCAACTCCCGCAGAAAAACATCCTGGAGAGGAAAGAAGTATTGATAGGTGAGACTGTTGGCTTGTGGGGGAAGAGATGGAGTGTGTTGGGTGGGAGACAGAAACCCAGGAGAGGGATTAGCCTTCGTCATGGCCACATGTGGTTCTGAGCCTGGCTGCCAAAAATAACTGTGCTCCACATGCTGGAAATAGGGTAGAGGTGTCCCACCACCAGCTAGGAGGAGCTAGAGGTTATGGCATAGCTTGACTGTCCTTCTCATGGGCTTCAGCCAAGTATGGCAGACCCTGGCACCTATCCCTGCATCATTATATGAATTTATTGCCTGTGCAAAGACCAGCACCTGGCACAGACCACTGCTTCTGGACAGACAGGTAGCTGGGCTATCTGAATCCAATTTTTGGTCCCCATCACATGGACTGTAAAGTAGATGCCTTTCAGTTTAATTCATCCATCTACCATGAGATATCTGTCGCTCTGCTGCTAACTCACTTTCAGGATCAATGTATTTAGAAAACTTTTCAATGCTCAGGTGATTGCAATAGGCCCTCACCTTCCATTTTAGTTTCCATGAGCATTGATTTCAAGACAAAAGTTGCTCAGAAACTTGCGAAGCTCAGAAATGAGCTGGAATCCAAGGAGATCCCCCAGATTGTCTTTTGAGGTGAAGCTTGGAGGGTTGAGGATGGTCCACAGTGGGTGGGGTTTGAGGTGGCCATCCCGTATTATGGCCATCTCACTGATGTCTCTGCCTTGTGCTCTGTATTTCAGCGGTGATTGTGGGTGGCGTGGTGGGAGCCCTCTTTGCTGCCTTCCTAGTAATGCTGCTTATCTACCGAATGAAGAAGAAGGATGAGGGGAGCTACACGCTGGAGGAACCGAAGCAGGCCAATGTGACCTACCAGAAGCCTGACAAGCAGGAGGAGTTCTATGCGTAGAGAGGAGAGCCCGCCATGCCTCACGCGCCCTCCCTTCCTGCCTCAAACTCTCTCTCCTTCTCTACTACAACCAACTTCCCTCTCTTTTTCTCTTTCCTGGATCAGACTGTGAATTTGAAAAAGGAGAAACAACAGCAAAAACAACAACAAGAAAAGCAAAACCACAACAGCTAAAAGAGGAAGCAGATCTTGGACGTGAGAAAATCAGTCGTCCAGAGCACCACTAAGTTTTGACCAAGTACCGCTAGCCTTTCTCCAGTGGAAGGGATGGGGCGAGGTGCAAATGGCCAACACCACTTTGCCTCAGGATCGCTCCGACAAGTGCACGCGTGGGTGGGCGCTTTGCTGACAGCGGCTGGAGTTCACTGGCCTTTACCAACTGACACTACGGATACTGGGATCTGGATGTTACCGGCCTTGGAGTGCAGGGGGGTTGGTTTGGATTTATCTTTCTTTATTTTTACCTTTTTTCCCTTTGGAAGGAAGGGAAGTTTCTTTCTTTTTTTTTTTTTTTTTTTAATTTATGGATGGGGTTTGGTTGCTTTACAGCAATTGCCTTGCTCCCTGCTCCTATGTGGCAAAAAAGGATGCAACTGTCAAGTACATTTTGAACCATGAGAAAGCACAAGGGGCTGGAATTCCTGATGCTCTGGGGTTTGCTCTCAGAGCGGGGAAAAATAAAGCAGTGCATATATGCCTGGAAATGACCTTTTGGATCACCTCTTTGGAGAGCTCATGGAGCAGCGAGAAGCTTGATTTGGCATCTTGTGCTGCTCGTTTCTTGCCAGCACCTCACTTCACGGCATCATTGTACCCAGGCAGAGACCTGCGAGCAGTGGAAACTGTGCCTCGTTGGCTGGTGAGGGCTTTGCTTGGAAAGGGACCTTGCTTTTGGTGGGATCTCACTGTGACCAGTAAAACCCAACTTGCACAGAATGACTGACACCACTGCTTTGGGAATGGAGCTGGGCGTTGCTTGGTGGGGATTCAGCAGAAGAAGGAAACACAAGGCTTGATGCTCTCCTGGGTTCCTCTGAACAGGCTTGTGACTCACCAAGTTTGTTGTGATATACAGCAGGAATGAAAGAACAGGAAAATGCATTGCCCATGCCAGGTTCGGGGACTGGGTCATGCCAGTTGATGGGCACCCCCAGACATGGAAATTGACTGGGGAGAGATGGGGATTTGCAGAGGTCAGTCTGAGGCCGGATCGACCACCGGGTCTCTGCTTTGTTAAGCTCACAATCGATGTGTTTCTCTAATTCTTTTGTTGTTAAATGCTGGTATAAACCATCTGGCTGCGCACTGTCACCTCCCATTGACTTCCAAAGGGCTGCTTTTGGAGGAACCAAGGGGTTCTTCCGTGCTTGGGAGCCAGCAGGAAAATGACCCCAGGAGCAATTGCTAACCCAACTACACCCAACCCAATAAAGTGTTTTCACCTCTGAGGCTATGTGATGTGCAAAGCAGCTGGGCCTGATCCAGACCCTAACTGTGGCTGCTTCAGAATGAAGAAAACCTTCATTTTGGAATGAGCCCTCTGCACAAAAGTCAATTGGATATTTTAATTAGCTGGCTTTTAATTAGCTAAAGTGCTGTTTGTGATGCAGTCAAGAATTTTTGTTCTAATGATGGTTGTGATCTTGACGGTGTCCTGTGGAGACCTTGACTTTGCTCTTATGGCTATTCAATCAGGTGGGGGACAAAAATGTTAAAAATTCTGTTGCATTCATTCTGTTGCATTGCGAATTAACCTGCACAGATGCAGTGACACTTTGTTGCTCTCAGAACATTAGTGGATATAGAGATGGAGATTTATCCTCTATCTCTATAGACCCTGATTGTGGCTACAGTACAGCAGAGCTTTTTATGTTAGGAATTGAGAGGCCAAAGACATATATTTTATATATATATAGTATAAATATATATATATATAAAATATATATACACAGACACTTTCATACATATGGAGTTTATATATATATGTAATGAGAGGACTGTAAATTTTCAGTGCACTGCATATGATGGGTGGACAGGATTTTGTGCTTGTGAAGACTTGACTTTTCTGAGGTTTAGGCCCTAACATAAACCTGGAGGCTGAGCTCTTTGGATTTGACAATAGGGATTAGAGCCCCTCTGCACCAGCCATCTCCTAAAATCACAATCCCGCGTTTAGAGACACACAACAGTCAAGAGTGGTGTTGGGCTGGTTCTTCTAATGTGGAGCTGGGTGTCCTGCTGGGTCCCTCAGAGGGTGACGCTGAGAAACATGCAGTGTATTTTGTGTGTATGGAAGTATGTGTGTGTGTGTGTGTGTGTGTGTGTGTGTGTGTGTGTATTCAGTCTGTCTTGGCCCTGTCCTGGCATCGCGTGTACCAGCATGGAGATGCACGGATGGGGGAGTTGCACATCTGCAGGAACCTGGTGGTTCCGTGGAGAGGACCAGCTTCTCTGAACTATTTTCCAAGTAGCCTGATGGTTTTGATGACTCTCTTTTCTCAGTGTCCTGTTGAGCAAACCCAAAGGGCATTAACGATCCATGGGTTTGGCAGGACTCAAGCCTGTTCAAGATACTGTGAGTCACAATATCCTACCACGAGAGTATCACCCAATCTCGCCACCTTTCTGAGAAAAGTGGACTTAATCTTTCCAGTGTATATTAAAGAAAGAACCCTCCCAGCTTAATCTTTTAAATACTGCTTTTCTTAGCTGCTTCTATAATCTTCTTCATTCCATTTTTTTCCCCTTAAATAGTCTGAAGTTCTCTAATACAATTTTTTATTCACTCAAGCTTAACCTCGGTTCGCTCAGCTGGTGTTAAGTTGTAATCCTGGCACTTAAATCCGTTACAGTTCTGGAAGCGAGGACTGATTTGAAATGGGAGGGTGAGAGCAGACTGGGCAGCACTTTCTCTTCCAGCGGCTAGAAGTATAAGACGTGCAGAAAAGGTGAAGTTGGGTTAAATTTATTAAACCAGCAATGAGGATCAACCAATGTCTTAACTCAGAGTCTGCTGTTTCCATGCACTTTCCTTATTGCTCTTGCACCTGAGAGCAGCTGTAAGCTCAATAAAACTCGCTTTTGGGTTGGAGCATACTTCTTATTGGTTTTAAATAGGACGTAAATCATGGAGAAGCCTTGCCCATCATCTCAGCTCCTCAGGAGCATCAGGCTGGTTGTCCAGGTTGGTGTTTGGAAGGAAAGACAGCTGTTGCTTGATCTTGGGCCACCTGCCTCCCTTATGAGGTAGGAGGTAGTAGGACATGGCTGTGGCTTTTCCTTACCTTTGGTGGCATTTACTGGACCCAAAAGCAGAGCCTGCCCAGGGGTCTTCTCTTGCCTTTTGGTGTCTTTTCCACATGCTTGTGTGTGTGTTTGTGTGTGTGACATGCTGGAGTGGAAGAGCTAATCTTTGCAGTCCTCCAAATTTGGGACAGCTGCAATTTCAAGACATAAAAGAGAGCATCGTTTCCCTTCCCCTCTGGGCTGTTTTTTGGCCAATCTCTCTCCCGCAGTAATTTGTAGCAACTGTCACTTTGGAGTGACTGCTTTTCCCTGGACCGCCTAAATAGACTGGAGAAAGGGGGATCAAAGGAAAATAAGGACCACAGAAGATGTTGGAGAGCCCAGGTTCTCCACCATAATATGGTTTGGCAACAAGGGCTCCAAGTTGCACGCTGGAGTGATCCAATTCTCAACATTTCTACCCGCGCACCTTCACTCGATGTCCTCTGCGGTGCACGATACTGTCAGACCTCCTGGTATTTTGGCCCTTGCAGTTGTTGGAGAGCAAATCCTGGTGTTGTGTCTAGACCCTTGCTGGACCATCTTGGAAAACAAGCAGGAAAAAATGTATAATCTCACCTGTGCCTCAGTTTCTTAG
>JAVCKT010099757.1:0-28984 GCA_032273925.1 Rhynchotus rufescens | reverse complement strand
CGCTCTCCCAATTCTCCCGCCACTCCCCTCGCGCGCGCGCGCGCGAAAGCTTCGCCCCCGCGAACCAAGCAATTCCCACCGCGTAACCACCCGGGGCGGGGCGGGGCCGCTCTGCGCACGCGCCGTCCCGGAGCGCGGGAAGAGGGCGGTGCCCGCGCCCCTCCTCCCTTGGCGGCGGCGGCCGCATCATGGCGGCCGTCCCGGGGGGCGGGGCTTGCGCGCGGCCGAAGCCTTGGCTCCCCCCATGGCGCCCCCCCTTCCTCCATGGCCACCCTCGTGGTGGCGTTTCCCTCCTTCGGGAGGTTAGTGAAAGGGGCCCTGCGTGAAAATAGGATCGATTGCTGTTTTTTTCTTTTTTTTTTTTTGACCTTTTGCGTATGTTTTGCTAGGCAGTAACCAAGTAAGATTTAAAAATAAATAAATAAAAGGACTTCAGAGTTGGTGAATATATAGGAGGAAGAAAGGGAACATTCCGGGCACGTAGTGTGCACCTCAGATAAGGCGAGGGTAACGTAAACGAGCATGCTTTTTAATGGAAGGAGCTTTTTTTAGTTCTTCCCGTGCAAAGCTTCAGCTTGTTGTACCTTAGGGCATGCTAAAATTTCACACAAACCGAAATGCTTAAATAATCCTCCTTGAATGCTGAAGGAAAAATGATTTTGGTCATAACTGGGGACTTTTTTTTTTCTTTTTTTGGCTAGATTTTTTTTTTCTTTTGGTGTGGGGAGATAGATCATCATGAGAGTTTGTTGCAGTAAGAAAGATCCAGAGATGCCCAACCTAGGCCATAAATCTCTATTCCCTTGTGAATAATGTTGCTACTCTTAACTGTTAGTTGCAATTTATTTCCTTGGTTTTGCTGATAGTGGAATAAGGGAGTGTGTTTGGAAGCATGAAGGAAATAATAATAAAAAAAAGACAATCTCTTGTGGTATTTTTTTTTTTTTTTGGTCATAATACTTTAATGATATTGTAGCTGCTTTGTCATCAGTGATACTGAAGTCATTCAGCTGTGCATTTAGAAATAGAATTCCTCTCATTCTTCTAAGCCAAGGTTATCAAATAAGCAAAATGCAGGCAGTTGTTACTCATGATTTTTGTGGAATGTTTCTAACAGGAGGAAAAAATTCACGATACTATCATATATTCTTAACATTCACCATTAGTGTCCTGCTTATATACAACGAACACCCAAGGTCATATAGTTAGCACTACAAAGACTCAAACACTGGAAATAATGAATGTGTTTGCTCCTAACCCATGGCTTTATGATTCGTGGTATGAACTAAACATGATGCAGTCATATGAGACAAAATGTCAATCAAGTATAATTTCACCTTGCTTAAGTAAAGCCATTCAAGAGCTTTTCACAGGTAACTTCAATAAGAATTTATGCCATTTTGGATATATTGATGCTCTTTCCTGTGCTACTGAATGGTTTCACTTAACCACGGTTTTGTTGTTGTTCTTTCTTGCTCCATTTTGTTTTCACAGTATGCCAAGGCTGTGAAGATTGCACCTCTCTTTCATAAGAAAATTTGGGTCTCCATATTTCATGTTTATATGAACATGAAATGTGGACATTCACCAGACTCGAATGTCTCTTGGCAAACTGCTAGACCACTTCAAGTCTAAATACTTCAGAACCTAAGTTTAACTTGGCTATTTTCAAAAAGCGTGTAGCATCACCAAGACTGGCTTTAGAGCAAGAGCCATCAGGATAAAGATCATGTGTGCTTCATAACTGTTATTCCCTGGTGCTCCTTGCCGCAGTCTTAACTTGACCTTGGAAGAAGGCCTTTCCAAACAAAACCTTACATGCACTGGTTTGCTACCAAGAACTTGAGCAACATTGACATTTCAATGCAAACACATCAATCATGATGACAATAAAGTATCTAAAGCGATCTGTGGTGGTCTGTGGTACAACACAGAAATATTTTCTCCTGTAAAATTGGGAAGACTGATGGCCCAGGCAGAGGGTATGTGCGCGTGTCCCTTTGCTGGCCATTCTTACATAGGAGAAACCATCTTACTGCTCTTTCAGTTCTTGTCCTTTCCAAGCTAGCCTGTCCTGGCTACATCCCACAGTTCTTTAGCAGTCCTTTGGCAACAGTGTCTCTTCCATGATTGTGTCCTCCAAAAATATGTTTCCCCAAGCTCAGAATTGCTGCTGTATATCACACAGCTTTTATCTTCCTCTAGTGATCTTCTGTGTCTTCTGCCAGGACAAAGCACTGTGGGATTGTTTTGAGCATGCATGAAGATTCTGTCAAAATCAGAAGGTAGGTCTGTAGCTCACCTCTGGTTTGAAGAATGACAGGACAAACTTCTACTGTTTCAGGCATGAAAGACTCCTCTCTTTCTCCTCTCTAGGTGTAACCTACATTGTGGCGACGGTTTGGTATTGCATTCATAGAAGGTGGAATTAATCATAATATTGAGGGTTGGAAAGCATTTTCAAAGACCTCGTTGTTGATGGCACTATCATAAGCAGGCGGTGGAGTGAGTGGCTCCAGTGGCTCAAGCCTGTCTTCGGTGCCTTTCACTTCATGGATGTCTGAAACAAAACGCTGCAGCCGGGGGGGCTGCACGAGCTGCAAGCGCATCCTGGAGCCTCTGTCCGTCTCAGAGGGGCATGTTGTGTTGGATGGCACCGAGACCCTGGAAGTCTCCACCACAGTCTCTTCTGGGGCAGATGATTCAATGACTGCATTGTAAGGTGGAGGATCGCTCAGTGGTGAGGGTACTGTGCTTGGATTGGATCCAATTGTCCATATTGCTGGAGCTGACATAGTCATCACCTCCTCATAGGAAGGGGCTTCGTAGGCAGCATTCACCCTGTGCACAAAAGAAAGGAATGCCAATTAAACCTGTTATTATTTTATGCATAGGCAGTGTGGATAATATAAATATTATAAATAATATTCTAAATATTTACTATGTAAATAGTAGCCTATAAATAGACCAAAAAAAAAAAAAAAGGTTAAGTTTTTATCACATGCTGTCTGAAATTTTTATATATTTATATATATATATATATTCTGCCATTAGATCAGCTCAGTAGAGCCAACTTAGTCTGGCCTCCTATTCTGGAAAAAGACTTCATTGACTTTATTTTCCCACACTTAACAAAATAAGTGATAACCCAGACTGTCTAATCCAGTGCCCTCAATATTGCCTCATTTAAAACTTATTATTAGCTAAAATTTATTAAGAATTAAGTGCTATTTGCCTTTTCTATCTCTGTTTTAATACACTAGGTTAACATTTTTTTTAAGAATGTAAGTGGAGAAAAATAAATGTTTTCACTTAAAAAGATTTCCATTCAGTATTCAGTATTAAAGAAGAATATCTGCAGAGAAAAACATTACTTTAGAGACATTTCTTTAGAGATATTTACTCTTTGGGGTCATATTTTTGGATAAATAGATGTGAGTTTTCTTCCAGTACACTCTCAAGCTAGAAAAATGCACGAAGAAATATCTGTTTATGTATTATCTATAACAGTAAACCTGCAGTAATATTTTTGGCCTTATATAGAAACTTTTATTTCAGAACGTTGAGTAGTTTATGGATGTGGGTGATGATTATTCTTGATTGCACAAGCAAGCAAAGATGCAAATAAAATTAAATTATCTACGTTAGATAAATTGAGCTTAAATTGGATGGTCCTGAGCTCCTGAAAACACAGATGATGCCAAAAGAAGTGGGGAGTATTCACAGCCTCTCAAAATCAGTACCTACTTGTTAGGCTATTAAGAAAGGAAACGCCCAGTTACATGTTCCTCTGTAAAAGCTTGCCAAGGACGGTTGCTTTGGAAATAAGGCTTATACAAGAAAACCTGCTAAGATTGAGTATTGCCTCAGCATTTTTTCTTGTTTCCTTGTCTGAGTCATTGGGCAAGACACGATCAATCAAGAGAAGATAAAGTGGTTCTGGATCTGTGTCGTCTTGGAAATCTGTTCCCAAGGGGAAGAAAGTTTATATTGGCCAAGCGGAAGTCATGGCATAGACACCTGCAAACTGTGCCAAGTTAATGAAGAAAGATGCTATGCAATTGATTTATGTACTCTGAAATGGAGTTTGAGTTTGGGGGAACTGTGGAAAGAGCAGCAAAACAATATGCAAAATAGGCTTTTATAAGAAGAGAAAGGAGTATCAGAGGTTGCTTCTTACCCTGCTTGACTCTCTCTGCTAGGAGATGTCTCATTTCCATCACGTCGACGCTGATGCTTCAGGTAACACTCTGCAAACGCACTCAACAAATAGCCGATGAGGCACACTCCTCCTACGCCTAGGAAGAAGTAGCCTACTGGATTGATGTTAGATGAGATGGCGAGCATGGTGACCCCAATGAGAAGAGCAGCAGTGAAAAGGAGCAGCAGGGTTTGGCGGATATTCTTCCAGTGTGACTCTAACCACATCGTAGGACGGGTGGTGGTAGCAAGCAGTGGAGGACGGATGGTTCACTAAGGGGACAGTCATCTGTGGAAGACATAATAATTTTTCAGCCCAAAATAGAAGTATGGAAACATGTTCTTATTTTATGACCAAAGTAAGAACATACATATTTAATACCATAGTGTCACCATCATGAGAACATGCAGATATATACATTTTTATGTATAAATATATGCTAATGTAAATATATATTGCCCTTATAATTTGCTATAGGAATGCATATTAAATAATGGGAATGCTTGGACTTGAAGTTGCAACACATTACAGGCATAAGTAAACCACAAATATTTATTGTCGGGCTTTTCTAGCCCGAAAAGAAAGGATACAGTCATTTAACAGAGATCAGAGAAGCCTAGGGTGTAGATTTGATATTATCATAAAAGATAGAATAAATAAAAAAGATTTATTCTAGGACAATATTGCATTGCATAAACAACATTCAGATAATGGCTCAGATCTTAGAAAGTAGCTCTATTAATGGCGCACTCTGTGTGCCCCATTCATCTGGTGAATTGGAGGGCTAACCTTGGTGTAGCAATCTGATAATGTTAGGTTGCAGGTATAGCTGGATTGTGTCTGTTTTTGAAAATATAGATTTATGTTTGACTATCCAGCTATACATGTTTCTTTTCTGTTGATGGTGCTTTTTTCCCATCATTCTGTTTTCAAACACACCAGCCCTTGTCAGTCTAGACTTTCTCCTGCCCCACATTCAAAAATCCCATCTCTGTAAGAGACAGTCATTGCTGTGTACAGTGGAATGAATACCAGTGATCTATAGTATTCAAGAGTTAGCACAATTAAGGAGTCATCTTGCATGTGTTATACTAATGTATATATAGATTCCATTGCTGATGAAGACCCCTTTGAGAGAGAAGAGCATAATATAACAGCAGATATCTTTTTTTTTTTTTGGTGAAAGTAGATCTTTAAACAAAAATACAGTTTTATATAATTACATATTACATTGTGCTGTATTGTGCACTAAATGCATTTCCTTACTATACAGCAAAAATACCTAAATGCCTATGTCTCCTTTTTAGAATACTTAACACTGAAGTTAACTTTTTAAGTACTTAAGTGTACTTAAGTACACTTAAGAAAACTGAAGTTTTCTTATGTGTACTGCAAAAGGCTACTGAAAGCATTCAACTAGATACCAATTCATCTGCTCTATAAAGGAGACATGTACACACATACACACACCATATACAGAAAGACTGAGCATACTACCTTTCTGCTATCTTCTTTCTTTCTACTGTCAGCTTTCAGCATACACTCACCAGAGAGAGCTTTTGGGAGGTAGGAACAATCATGTTTTAACTTCTTTCTTCATCCCAAGAAAATGTGAAAACTTCTTTTGTCCGTGCTTCTTCCCCTTCTGACCAAGAGAGTGCCAATAAAAAACCTTTCCTCCTTTTCAGTATTCCTGTACAGAGACAAGGAAGACTTCTTTTAAAAAATAAAATCTGGAAACTAGTGAATATGGGAAGGTACCAAAGCACAAGACATTCCTGTTGCACTAGTTTTGCAGGGGAAACTAGAACCTATTTTTGTCCTGATTCTGAATACAAAAGAATTCCTACATACCTTCAGTTTCTCCAGATTTTCGATTTGCACGGCTGTCCCGTGAAAGCAGGAAACTCATTAGGGAGAAAGGGCGGAGTGAACGGCTGGGGAGTGCTTACCTGTTTGAAAGCTGTCTGGTCTCCTTTCCTTTAATGAGAAAAACCCTTCTGAAAATGGTTGGCCTTGCAGAGCACAAGAATCTTGATCTCTGCCTCACAAAGCAGGAAGGACTGAAGGCCCAGCCCATATCACATGGCTACCATATAAGTCTATTTATGAGCTCTGTAAAATATAAATCTATACTTCGTTTCTGTCCTGATTGGCTGCTGCCTATCAGATGTTGCCTTATGCCCTCTTTGATTTTACAAACCAAAGTAAAAAAAGGAGGCAATAGGTTATTATTTTACAGAGGGTAGGATTTAAGTTGTTTTTATTCCCAGATATATCTAGGAATAAGAAATACAGATAATCAGTAAGACTGAAATATTCTTGAAGTTCGTAGATCATATGAACTTTTAGCATGTATCTGAAAATCACTGAAATTCTCAATGTGCATGAATTAACTCCAACAGGTGGCAGCAGTCCATGTTTATCTGTAACATGAAGATTGTTCACTGATCATTCATAAATTTCAAGCTGGAAGATTTGGCCAACAGGAATCACATGAAATTTAACAAAAATAAATGTAAGACAAAAATAGTTCCAAGTAGTAGTGCAGACCAGGGGCTGAGTAGCTGCTCAGCAGCTCTGCTGAAAATGATCTGGTGTTCCTTGTGAACAGCAAGCTGAACAGGAGTGAAGAGAGTATCTGAGCAGCCATGAAGCCAACCATATTCTGGGCTGCATCAGCAAATGTTTAGTCAACAGAGCAAAGAATGTGATTATATATCTGGCCATGTATTAGGCTATGAATGAAATATTGTGTACAGATTTGGTCCTCCCAGTTCAAGAGGTAGAGTGAAAATTTGGAAGGCGGATGCCAAGAATGGCCATCAAGATGTTTAGAGGGCTGGAAAACTTCACAAATGAAAAAAGAAGGAAGATATAAGTTTTGTACAGCCAAGAGAGAAGACTCAGACTGGGGGGAGGGAGGGAGTCACATGTCTTTGATATCTAGTAGGAAGTAACTAGATTCCTCATCCAGAGAAGATGGAGGTACTCCCTTCACAAGGATACATAATGGACAAGAGGCAATGGTTCAAGTTGATTTTGGGGAAATTCCATGTATGTATAGGAAATAAAATCTGCAATATGAAAACAATTAAACATTGTGATTACTTGCCTAGAGAAGTGGTGGGATCAGCCTTGTTTTCCATGTTAAACTCATCTCAACAAGGCCCTGGATGACCTTATCTAAGGTCCCACTTTCAGGAGAAGTTTGGACCATATAGTCACGGGATGTGGAATTTTCCATGTTTTAACATTCCTAGTATTTTACCCTTAGCCTTTTTGGCTACTGATGTAAAAAGGATTTTGAGCTCTCAGTCTTAGATTGCAACCTGTTTGGGGCCAAACTCTACTGGGTGTTGGTCAGTGACGGGACAAGAGGTAATGGGTATAAACTAAACAAAAACAGGAAGTTCCATCTCCATGATGTGAGGAAGAATTTCTTTCCTGTGAGGGTGACAGAGCCCTGGCACAGGCTGCCCAGGGAAGTTGTGGAGTCTCCTTCTCTGGAGGTCTTCAAAACCCACCTGGATGCAGCCCTGTGCCACGTGCTCTAGGTGACTCTGTGGAGGGGTTAGACTAGATGATCTCTAGAGGTCCCTTCCAATCTCAACTATTCTGTGATTACATTTTATCTGTTCAAGAATTCCTTTGATGATGTCAGACTTAACATCAGTATAAAGAGGAAAAAGTCAGGTATCTGGTATGTGGCATGTCCTTTTGCAAGACCACAAATGGGTTAAATGATCTGTTTATTTTTTTTAACAGATCTTTCTGGTGTGGGGTTGCGTGGCTTTCAAAAACAATATAACTGCTAGGGAAGATGAGACAAAAATATTTTCACAGATTCTTTGTGCAGAAGGCATGATTGACTTGTGGAGTCTGAATGCCTCTATACTAAGAGCAACTTCCTTCTAACCAGGAGTAGCACATAGGCTGTGACTACTTTTGAAAGATAAAAGATGGAGTTCTACATTCTCTTCAGTTGAAGAGGGAATTAAAATGCAGTTCCTAATATAGCTGTTATGTTTACTGGGGTATTATAATAAAAGAGCTTCACTACCAAAATAATTATTTTAAAAGAAAAGTGATATACTTTACAAAGTAGTGATTTAGAGTGGTTTCATAGGCAGTTGAATCAATCTAGTAAGAATACTGCTGTGGAGTATGATAGCCTTCATTTCCTCCTCCCTTAGCTCCATGCTGTCAGATCCTGCCCTTTCCCTTGCAGGGATCCTGTGCTCCACTGACCCCTTGCTGAGCCAGTTCTGCTCACTAGGTAAGTTACCAGGGAAGTCTTTGCATCTTTCCAGAGTTTACCTTTTGCCAATTTAGTGGGTTGAATCTGCTGCTAAAGGATTAATTACCTACTAAATTCCTATTAAGAATATCTTGACTTTGTTTCTGTCCACAGTCTGCTGCAGATTGTCATGGCTTGCAGTATGTGGGTATCTATAATGGAGAAAAATGGATCACACATGGAGCCCCATCAAGAAGTCTATGGAAATAACTAAATGTTGAGAATCCAGAGGGTCCTGAATGGGTCATCTGGAAAAAGTCTGACAAGTTTTACTTTACAATGTTTTTGAAACAAGGGATAGAAATCAAGAAGAGTTGCAATAAGGACATTTATCCTATCCTCTGAAACTAGTCTAAACTATCCTGCTTGAAAAATCTTTGTGTTCTCTATTGTTCTGGCATGATTTCTGTAGTCAAGACCACAGATTTTCTTTGTTCCTCATTCTTTCCTCCTGTATCTTATTGTTGGATCTTTGTTCTTCATTTAGTCTCTGAGAAGCATTTCACCTCTCCCCTGTTTCACCTCACTATCTTTTCTAGCTCTTGGCTAGACTGCTACTAATTAACTTACTACATACAGTAAACTCTCTTATCAACTTGGTATGTAGAGAAGCTTGCTTTATTCCCAAGGGCTTATGACGTAGATTCCATGGCACCATTAAACTCCCTGTAATCACCAAGCATATCCTTCTCTGTAGCCTTGTCCTGAAGCAATTCCTAAGAACCTTAGCAAATACTGGAAACAAAGTGCTACTGAAACAACTTTTCCTGTCACTGTCTACCTGTTCTTTTCATCTCTGAAGTTCTGCTGAGTCACCTGGGTAGAGATGGCTTTGCTTTTTCTGCTGAGACAGCTCAGGATAAGGTGCTTAATTACATAAGCAGCCATGACTTATAGCTGACGTGTTCCTGGGCAGTCTAATTTCCTGAGTATGAAGAGGCGAAACTCCACGGAAGTTGTGCCTGTGCTCCTATGTTGAAAGAAGGTGTGTAATTATGAGACCTTTGGCAATGCTTGAGCTGTCAGAGGTGAATGTTCTGCTATTTCTAGGTAGCTGGTAAAATCTTTGTTTATTCTAATCCATTCCAGTTCTCATAGGACACCTTGTAAAAGTTATAATATGTACAGTGCACACTGTCTGGTGTTTTGTTGGAGTGGCTGTCTTCCAGCCTACGGTGACTTGGGCTGAGATGTGCTCACAAGAGGGCAGATGTTGCAAAGAGAACTTCTTCTGCAGCTGCCAGTTCTTCATCTATCTCAACAATACCTGAAAAACATAAATCGAAAGAGACTGTGGAAACAGTTGTGTCAGAAATACTTGTTGTGTTGTGCAGAAATTAATGAAGAAAAATGTTACAGGAACGTAAAGAATGTGCAGAATTAATGTATTCTTCATTCTAATGTATTGAAGAGCCTACTCTGGTCTATAGCATTTCGTTTTTTGGAGGACTTTCTATACTTGTCTAGAGTAATTCTAGTGATGAAAAATTGTGTTATTGCATATAGGGTATAAATTGGCAGTGTGCTTCCTTTTGGAGAAATTCACTCTGGTGACTGCAATGCTAGATAACACGGAATGGAATGCTAAAGTAACTTTTCTTTTGACACTAATTTAGCACTTATAACCTGGAGCAAAAGGAGAAAGAGAAATGGACTGACTACAGGTTAAGAAAAGGGATGGCAGTTAGGGCAGTTTCACCATAGCTAGAGTGTGGTGAAAGAGTCAAATGGAGTAGCTAGTGTTCTCGAAAGGAAAGGAAGATGTATTTTCAAGGAAAAAAATAGGAACTGAGAATAGGTAAAAGAACAGAAGATAATTTGCTGTCATATTAAGCTGTATTAGGTAACTGCAAATTATGCGGAATAAGACCTGTATAGGCTCAGCTGCACTGGTGTGAATTCAGTGTATGTATTCATTACATTAGAGGATAGCTTTTGCATTGATTTTCAGCAGATATTATTTTACCCTTCCAAATTGTGAAATTTTCAACAGGGTATCAGATGCAGCAGGATAAAATAACAGTTAACGTCCACAGAATTCATGTGCCTTCTCCTCCCCCCTAGTCAAATGTGCCTGCTAATTTTATTGCTAATACTTGCTTCACTACAGTCCTCTCTGACATGTGCTGAATTGTTAACGAGACATAAAACTTACCAAGCAAAAAGTCAAAAAAGGCTATATTTTTGTTGAGTTAGTATATTGTCAGTCATGGAAACATGCGGGAAGCACCAGGCTGGCTACAAGAAAGCAGGAATGAGCTAATGGCCTATCAATTTGCTGTAGAGGAATCAAACCCTTTCCCTTTCAACAGCATTAGGTGTTTTCTGCTTGTGAAATTGCACCTGGAGTAATAGGGAATTACCATCCACCGTTGAAATACAGGTTCCTTGGGTCAGAACTGAGCAACTGTAAACAACTCACGGCAATATTAAATAATGGTGTCAAACCTCAGACAAGAGGCTTTTCCATAGCAATGTGATGAAGACATTAGGCATGAGAAGAGAAGAAAATGTTAGTGTTCTGGAATGTAACTTCTTGAGCTGGAATTTGTCATTTTTCTCTTTAGCTGGCGGAGTCCTTGATTCCTCCCCTGCAGTGTGGCTATAAACCACAGTGAGTGTATTGGAGAATGGAAACAACTATACAGAAAAGCTGAATATGAGAGCAAAATGCCCTGAGTCTACTGATCATACACACTACTTTTCTCGTTGTGACATATTCTTTATTGAACATTTAGCATATTTACAGAGATTATATGCTTTATGCTTTATTCAAGTTAAATAAAAACTTTCAGGAAATTTGCACCAGTAATTGTATCAATGACAAGTCCATAAGCAGATACTAAAAGGACTGGTAGATAAGCCCTAACATTCCTCATACGCTGCTCTTGTATACTGGGAAAGTCTAAGGGGAATATTCATTCAAATGAATTAAAATATTCATTCATCTTTGTGCCTATAGCCATTGTTGGAAACAGACCACACGGATTTGTGGCCTGCTGCAGTAAAGCATTTCCTGCATTCCTGTTGTGTGGTGCTGCACTTCACGCAAATTCTTTCAATTCATTGCCAGGCAAAGACCTCACTTCATTAGTTTATTGATGAGATATCCTTTGAAGAGAAAAAGGTCCTTGTAATTACTGGCACTGATCATTTTTAGAGTACTGTACTTTATAGCAAAATGCATTGCAGAATGTAATGTAATGTGTTTCTAGGCACACATCCCCAGGCCCAAGGTTTTCAGGGTCTAAAGCAAGTGTGACAAAACACAGAGCTTTCCATTCAAATATGGGAGGACAGAATTTTATTAATTTATAGGCTGAATGTTTTTCTTCTAGATTGTGGTTAAAGTGTTAGATCCAACAAGAGGTAAGCATGTTTTTACCTAGGAAAAAGAAAGGGTCTCTGAATTCTGACAGTTTAGCTGGAGACGTTTTGGCTTGAAATTGCTGTATTAAGGGTTTGTGTGGCAGACTGATAGGAGACATTGGTAGTAGAACACCTGAAATACATACAGGAAAAAAGGAAAAATAAAACCTGATATTCTACAAAACAACATTGGATATATGTCTTTAGATAAGTTCAAAAAATAATGTGTTGCAGTGAGAGATGCAATAACTTATGTTATAAAGAAAGAAGTTATGGTTAGTTGTTCTCCATGTCTGACATATCTGTGTCAAGCTCTTCAGAATGAGAAAGTAACTGATTGTTGTTGTTTTTCCTAAAGCTTCTGGTTTAGTTTTTGGCTTTTCTGTTCTTAGAGTTCAACCAAGGCCACTGGACTCTGAGCATTAACACAGCATATATGTTTACTGTCTCTGCGAATCTAACTTTCCTCATTTTGATATAGTTCTACTGTTGATTTCAGTTCTCCCCTTCATTCCACAAATGTTTGGTTCTTAATATTATTTGAGAAGGGAGAAAACAACTTGCTCTCCTTTCATTGAGTATTAGTCAGTGCAGCTGTACTTGTAGCTAGAAGATTATCACGTCTTCCTTGATCTCAGCTCTGTGTGCTACCATGGCTTTGCTGGTGTTTGTTATTTCATCTGGAGAGCTTATAGCAGTGTAGAAGTTGCTGGATGTTCTGTAGTCCCGCCATGTGGTCACTTGCTGTCTAAGAATGGCTGGATGCTTTTATTCCATGCAGACTTCAGTCTGTAAGGTATTGGATTTTCTTCTTCTAACAATTCATCTCACTGCAGCCTGGAGATTATATAGAATTCTTACTTTTCCTACTGGTCTGTGCAGACGAATTATCCAGTGGTGCTCAGGTGTCCTGATAGTATTATCTGGGTTAGTGAAGTGCATAGCAAACTGGTCCTCAGAATAACTTTTCCATGGTTGCTCTGTCAGTTGAGTTTAATATGGAAACAAGACGTGTATCGTAGCACTCCAAAATGTTTGGGGAGCACTGCTTTCTTGCAAGTAGACTTTAAGCCATAGATGCAGTTTTACTGGAGTGCTGTGAGCCAGAATATATTACATATTTTATATATAGACTCATATACATACACACATATCATGGGTATATATAATGTATATATAACACATTAATATATATTAATATAATGTATGCATTATATATTTATATATTTACACATATGCTTTTCACATGTGTATATATGCCAACATATATACATATCAACTGGAACCATGTCATATTATGATATATACCATACAAGCACGGTTAGAGTCATCCTTTGCCATTTCTGTAACCAGAACACCCCAAAAAATTCTTAATTAACAGAATACTGGGTGTTAAGAGTTAGTGTATGATTGCTACCAAGACTAGATGTTTTCTTGCTGAATGTCATGAAGTGATTCGTTTTAAGACACTCTCTATGCTGAATAATTATTAAATCAAGTATCAACTGTTTTATCTCATGTTACACTATTAGACCCTTCTTATTCTTTGTGTCCTTGTGAGCTTGCAAACAGAGAGGTGATCTATGATTTTATCTCCTAATGCACTACATGAATCATCTTTGCCTGTGTTCTGATAGCCTATCGTTGTGGAGTAATTGCTGGGTGCTTTTTGACAAAATCTCCTTGATGTAGTAATTTTGAACAGTCTGTATATTGTTTGTTTGCAGTCCTATATATGTAAGTAAAAATGTCTTCCCATTCCTGAAGCCAGGGAAAGGCACTTGATATTTTACAATTTTTGTCTAGATTTCTAGTTGATAAGAACATTTCGTATGTGACTTTAAGCAACTCCCTTATTTTTTCACTTATCTCCAGGAGAACAAGTTTTGTTGAATGGGGACCAGCTCTTATTTTCAGCTTTGCAAGTAGGACCTATATTTTAATTAAACTGTCTTATAGTTTTCCTTGAAAAAAAAAACCCAGACATATTTCACTGAAATACAGAATTTCACAGCATTTCAGGTGTTGATGAATTTGCACTGTGATTTCCTCCCGACATGTATTTACTAGCGAACCCCTATACCTTGGGGTATATTTTGGATCGTATTGCCCTAACATTTGAAGGTACCGTAATTTGTGGATGTTCCCTGCTTCCCGCCAGCTCAAACACTGCAGTGGATCGTGCTGTTCACACTAATAAGCCACTGCTTCTACACTTAAAGGGCCAGCTTCATCCTTCTCATTTCACAGGGATCTGCTAAAACAAGAGGATTCCTGGCAAGGAAGGGGAAACTGGATGGGTGAGATAATGGCTCCAGGAACTCCCCAGCTGGAGGTGGCCTGGCACAGGCTGCCATCCCCACTGTTCTTATGGCAAGTTTGTTTAACCCTCCTAGCTCTGTCAGAATAAGAAAACATCTCTGAAAGAGTTTCTGGTTGATTCAAGTTTGTAGCAAATAATGGGAATAATCCAACTAATCCAACTGGGTTTTTTTTCTTCCTTTTTTTTATTTTTCCTTTTTTTTTTTTTCTCTCCCCACAGAATGAAATTAAGACATACTTTATCCCTCATTCTAAAAAAGACTCTAGCTCCTCTGATTCCCTTTTCATCCAGGCATTCTCTCTCTGGTCGCTATCCCTCTTCTCATTCATACCACTTTCCTCCAGGTCTGACCTCTGTAATTCACAGCAGTCCCACTGCTGTTTTGGAAACTTGTGGATGTATTGATAACCTTTCATGTGTACTCTGGCTATCTGATTGTTTTGTTTGTCTTTCGGTTGACTGCTGCTTTCCCCCTCCTTTTAGTAACATTAATTCCTGCAAACAGCTTCACATGGTGACCTAACCCATGCATGCTGATATTTATTCATTCTAACGACTTTCCTCTCTGTTTTCTCTCTGCAAAATACTCAGAGTTATACTGCCAAACAGGTAAGTTAATACAAGTTATTTATTAATTAAATAGCAGATCACGTACGTCAAAGACTGAAAACGGGCTAAGGCAAAATAGGAGTTGTAGTATAGCTGCGATAACTTCACTAATTTAAAATATTGTTGTTTCCAAAACCAGAAGTCTGCCATTTCTCATTGCTGCCCCTTGCTGTTCATTCCAGTCGGCTCCCTTGCACCTGTTCTGACATTCGGGTTGTTACCTGAACAGCTGGCTGATCAGAGTGGGACTGTTCCTATCCATGTAATATACAGTCAGGTAAAGCTGCTTATGCAGCACTGCAGCTTTGAGGCAGACCCTGAGTTCTATTTCCTTTTCATGACCCTCCTGCTGATTTACTGGGTGACAGAAAGAGTTAATCTCTATGTGCCAGTTCCTCCATCTGTGGAATGGGACTGCTAATGGGGACCATTCTCAATAACACATTTATATATATATATATATATAAAATATATCTTCAAATAATGGTGCAAAGGAAATATGAAGATAAGATGCTGGCCAAAATAATTTCATTTCTATAGACTTGATAAAAATACCCATCTGCGAAAAACAGAAGTCATTCTAAGTGCCCTAACTAGGGAAAAGTTGCAGAGTGAACCTCACCGAAGATTCAGCAATGAGAGGGATTTTCTAAGTGATTGATCCAAGAGACTGAGTCAGAATTCACGTCATCTTATACTCAGAACAACTATACAGAACAAATCCACAAGAAATGATTCTTTTACAGAACTTGTTGGTTCCTATGCCTGTGTGAAAACAAAATGTTAGGTCTTTCATAAAACCTTTCCAGCTACGGAGAAAAGTTGGACAAAGTGATCCCTAAAGAACTGAAAACCAATTCCAGTTGCTAACATCATAGAGCTCTCTTAAAAATGTCTGCCAGTTGTTTGTTCAAAATACAGGGAAGGTTGTACAGTCCCGAGGAGTCAACAGCAACCTGCTGCTGGAGCACACTAGTAGTCTGTTTCTTTCGGCCCTGTGGCGCCTCTGCCATGGGCATAACCATATTTGATGGAAGAATTTGTTGGGGCATTTAAAATGACACACTAGGGGACTCCCCTGTCAGACTGATGGGACCAGAATGGGTAAGGCCAAGTTAATTTAAGTGCAAAATGGAATGCTTAATTTAACCTGGCGGACTTTTTTGGAGAAAGATTTAAAGCCCTAACTCAGCTGCAGGTATCAGCCGTCTACAGGCAACTTGCTTTTAAACTGATCCATTTAAGTCTGCCAGAACTCATTTTAGCATTGCTGAACACTAGTGCAACATAAAAAATTCTTTGATTATGCACCAAAATCACAACTGAACAATCTTTCCAGTACATAGATATTCTCTAAACTATGTAAGGCATTATCATGTCCCTTCACATTATTCTCTTTCAATGCATTTGCTATGGGAACAACTCATTACTAAGTAAACAATTTAATATTTACCACATTTTTCCAGTCTCGCACTTTCTCATCCTCCTCTGATCTATACACATGAATTCACAATACCCAGCTCACTGTCAGCAGATAACTCCAATTATACTTAAGTAGGCTTTAGAACTGAGCCTCCCTGCGAAAATCCTCTCATTTCTAAAGGTCATCCCTGCAGGTCTAGGATTAGAAGTGCAGGGAGCGCCGCGTGGGTGTACCGAGCCGCTCGCGCTCCGCCTATGGAGCTGCCAGCCTGGCTGCTTCCCCTAGGACCAATCTCCTCTGCTTAAGAGCACAGCTGCCCCACGGGCTGGCTCCTCTGTATTGACAACCATCTCCAGTTTCAAGTACAGCAGCACCAACCTGTTCACTCCCCATTCATCTGCAGGTGGGGGCAGCGGAAGCGAAAGGGAGGGAGGCAGAGGGAGGACACTGCAACCTACATGAATAATTGATGGTTCAAGGAGAGGAGCGCGTCTGCGGGAGCAGCTGGGTTCCCTGCCTCCATCCGCTCACCAGCTGGGCATGAGAGATCATTGCTCAGGTAGGGGACGAACAGCTTAGTTGCTTTTATGCTCTTCTCGCCCGCGGTACCGATTAACGTATTTTGCATCTAGGAGGAATTTGGGCAAAGGCAGCTGGGGGAGGATTGGCAGTGATCTTTGTGCTGCTTGCTGGGCACCGCATAATGGATGGACCTTGGGGCAGTTTCTGCCTCAGCAGGGAAAGCAGCTGGATGCTTTTTAAAAGACGTTGTGCTGTACTGCATTGTGCTGTACTGCACTGTGCAAAGGAACATTTCGAGGGAGAGTATGTATGTGTACACAGATGGGGAAGGTGGATGGTCTTGTAGGAAATGAGATAAACTAGAAAGCTGGAGGGGTGGGAAAGAGGGTCTGTCTAGGCTCTAAGGAATCCTATTCTGATTCTGTCAACCTGTCCCATAAAATGATGACCCCAAATAGGCAGTGGGAAGTGCTGTCGGTGTACACTTAATGCTATTATAAAAGCTGTGTTCATACTTCTGTGAGAATGGCTGCTGTGAAATCATGCATATTTCTGTTAGTGCATCTGTGAGCTTATGATGATTGAGTGTAATCTTGTAATTGCATAGCACACTTTGCCGTTGAAGGTTATGTTGTATTTATGTGGAAGTGCATGGCTTCTTTAAAGCTCTTGATGTTCTCCCAGTGACTCAAATAATTGATGAAAGTGCAGAACTCAATTTCTGTGTCAGAGTAAATTGACACTACCCTATGTGAGCGAGATAAAATATTAATGCAGCTGGAAAAAAATATATAAAAACTGTTAAAAAAGGGAAAGTACATAGCAAAAGGTATAGATACCAGTTACTGAAATACATATATTAAATACCTGAGAGGTTACATAGAAGAAAAAGAATTTGTGTGACAACTCCAAAAACACATAGTAGCTATAAAAGGCATAATGATCCAAACAAACATATGGATTATAATATGAGACTATAAATATGCAGAATTAGTCATACAAGAATGCAAGAATCAATATGAGCGAAGTCAACTTATTAATACAATTGAACATATATATTAACTGATACTGTTGCAGTAGCTATGAAAAATAGCAATTGTTAGTTCTGTTATGAGCAAAGGAACATTTTGAGTAGGGGGTTCTCTGATTTGCTTGTATGTGGAAGTAATTTATACATATGATTATAAAAGCAGGCTGCTAAAACCAATAATTAAGATATTTGATAATTGCTTGCTGTTTTGCTAGTTGTTTTTGAGGGCTGTGTACACAACCAGTAGGTTAGGTAAAGTTACGAGATAGTTGCATGAAAGCTGAGCCTAGGTCTGGTTTTAGACGTGAATCTAATAGGTACTTGTCCATAGTGGCAAGCTGATGGGGAATGGCAAAAGGACCAGGGCCAGTCTGTATACTTTGCTCATACCACAAACAGGCTTATTATTGTTGCTGATAGTGACTCTGGGATGGGGGAGGCCAGCAGTTGCTACTAGCAGCCCTCTCTAGCAGCAGAAGCTAATGTCTCTTTCTCCTGTCTAGATACAGCAGCAAACTTGGCTCCCTGCCCTGGCCCAGTCACTTCCCTTTTCCTACTCAAGATTCAGGTGAATGAATACGAGCTGCCTGCCTGTATAGACAGGACTTCTCCGGAGCAGGTGGACTCTATGGGAGTAGCCATGGCCTAGATCAGATCTGCTGAAAAAACCAAGTAAACAAGAAGGGATGGAAACAGCTGCCCTCCCTTCAAATTCCCCAAATCAGCAATCTTCCCTGGTTCCAAGTTGTCCCCTACTTTTATTCCTTACAGACTCTTCACTCACCCAAATCTGAAACTTGCACGCTACCTTTTGCCCAGGTATTTCATAGCTAGAATTTCTAGGAAACATCACAACAAAATTGATGTACCTTTATCCCAAGAGTTGTGTGACTACTTCTTCTCCTTTGTTTTTCTTTTTTTGGTTTTTTTTTTTTCATTTTGCCCACCTATAGCAATTATTTCATATTTCTGTCTTGACTTTCTGCTTTCACTTCTTAGCATCTTTTCGAAATTCTGAATTCTATCTCTTTTATTTTCTACTGTCCCTTCATGAGTTAACAAACGAAGTGTGAGGCTTACAGTTTGTTGTTGCTGCTGCCTTTATAAGTCTTAATGTAGAGAAGTAAATTACATTACCTTGTGCAATAAAATAGGAGATTGCTGAAGAAATGTGTCTGTCTTCTGTCTGGAAGATTTCTGTGTTCATGTAAACACAACTGTATGCATACACTTGTTGTAGAGGATAGTGTTCTTATCCTCAGTTTTTGTCAGGAACGACAATCTATCTGAGTGTAAAAGCAAATACATATCATTAAAGGGGTTTCTGGCCCTCAAAATTTGGGCTTCCCTAGAGAATAGATTACAGGTTAGAGAAGTCAGGTATGTAGGGGAGAGATGTTGTGCCAAATCTGTGTATTACTTGATGTATATCTGTCCCCAAAATCAAGGGCTAGTGAGCTTGGTATCCTCTTATTCTCTCTTGAAGAGCATGACATGCTGCCGGGGACTGACAGCATGCCCACTTCTGTTGGATATGGGGAGGCAAATTGGGTTAATTCATCTTACTCTACAGCAGAGTTGAATAAGGGCCCCCTCTGCTGCCCATCCTGGACACTCATTCTGTTACCCCAGCTGACAGATCTGGACTTAGACTTCTGTGACTCTGCTGTCCCAGCAGAGACCTCTCACAGGTCCTATCCCATGTCCTGTGGGCCACGCAAGAAGGGTAAATATGGGGAAATCAACCTCTCTGGTGAGGAAAGAGAGCAATAACTTCCCATCCCTCAATGTTTCCTTTTGCTCCATCTGTCCTCATTCTCCTCTCCTGTCTTTCTCTCTCATTACCTGTCTCCCTGGGAGCTTCCAGCCCATGCTGTTCAGGCCTGGTCCCAGCTGTGAGGAACCCTTTGCAGTCTCATTTGAAGCACAGCTTGGGAAGGGGCGGGGGGAAAGGCATTGATCTTTGCAGGGAGCAAGGAGGGAGTCTGTGCCCTTTTCCATGCTGAGGCAGGAGGGGAGGAAGCACCCAAGGAGAAAAGCTGGGAGTTGCCTTTAGCAGAGAAGTCCAGCATGTTTTCCCGCAAGCACAGTTTCTGTGTTGGCGCCTACGGAGGGTATGTACTAGCACTGGGATTGCTGTCCATTAGGTGCATTGTACTATGCATTTCCTCCCTTCAACGTGGGGACAAGGTAGGGGAATGGCTGGAAAATTTCTAGGTGGAAGGCTGAGCGAGTCCCTTCTTCCTGATGCAAATCTTCTTGTAGGGGCTGGAAGAAGAGATTTTCCTGGATGTATGAAAAGGAGGGGAGCTAAGAAGGTGGAAGGTGGTGGTAAGGATCTAAGCTGGAAAGTCCTGATCTAGCTTTGGAGTCAGCCCTGCTGTGAGCATTGGACTAAAGATCTCCACAGATTTCTTCTCACACAAATCTTTCTGTGATTCTAAGATGGTGAGTAGGAGAGAGGGTTGGAAGGGGTGCTAGTGTTTGTGAAAGAGTAAGGAGTCTTTGAAAGGAAAGAGTAAGGAGAGTCTTCTTTTCCTCTCTTTTTTTTTGTTTTATATTTTTGTGCCTCACTGGAAGAAAATACATTTTCTATTTAGGACTTCTTAGGAGGTAGAAGTAAAGATTTGTGGAGAGGTTCATTTCCCTCAGGGGTTGTCCTTTTTCCAACCATGCAGGAGAGAACTGCCTTGTGGAGTACAAGATTAAGGGTAAGAACTGAGTTGACAGCCTTTTTTTTTTTTTTTTTTTTTTTTTTTTTTTTTTTTTTTAATACCATTCCCATCTTATTTGGTGAAACAAGATGAGACAGAGGAAGTCCTGACCAAAGAGCGAGGACTGACCACAGTAGTGGGAGCAGTCATTTTCAAGCTGGAGGCAATACCTCCCTAAGAGTCAGAAAAGAGGAGTGCTGTTGGAAATAGGATTTCTAACTTGAAGTCAGAGTCTGTAAGCAGAAGAGTTTGGGGCAAGTCAAAAAAGAATGGTGTTTCTTCTATAAAAGGTGCTTCTTTTTCCTTGTTCTTTCTTGCTAAATCCTTTTTAAAAGTTTTTAGGAAACTGTGTGTGACTTGGAGCAAAATAAAATGTCATATTTTCTATTCATATGGGTATTATTAGATTAAGATCCTTAATATCATGTTTTTAGCTGCCTTCACTAAATACCAAAAAATGTTATTCGGTGGATTAAGTCTAAAGGAGAAACATGTGAGCAAAATAGTACAAACTGTTGCTCAAGGGAAGTGACTACCCAGGAATGTTCCATACAAGCACTTCATGACTGTTTTTCCTGTTTCATGTTACCTTTGCATAGCCTTCAGTTCTTTTGAATTGGCTGTCCCTTCTAGTGGATGGTTCTAAGATCATATCAGTGCCTCATTCCAAGAATCACTCATCACTCAGCTATTGCACTGACTGTAGTCCCACAATTAGGTGCAAGTCACATCATATTTTTTCTTCTAGTGGAAGACTTCTAGGTTAGGAAAGGTTTTTATAAATGGCCATATGCCTGCTTCCCTGTGAATTTTCATAAAGATAATTATACAAGGATTTGGGACACTTCTTTTCAAAATACAACAAATTTCTGGAAGACTTAGGAAAGATGAATGAAAGGATTTATGAAACCCGTAAAAGCCAATTTTCCGAGGACAAATATTTGTAGAGGCTTTGCTATTGAACTGGTTCAGCTATAAGCATCTAGGAATGACTTTTACAGAGCTGTGTGAACATCACAGGACCGACATGGCTGGGGATTCTGCAAGACAGGAGTACAGGACATTCACAGTTGAAATGTAGATATCTGTAAGAGTTGCTTCTCCTACTAAGACAGAATTGAGAGTCAAGTATTTAGGAATGGAACAAAAGTGCCTGCTTTTATAGTTAGGTTACTTGTTTAAAATGAATGCAGTGGTTGCTGAGAGTAAAAAGAATCCTTTTAGTCCTTTTCATGGCCTCTACTTTCTCTACTTGCCATTTCATAAAAAATACAACATCAGCAAATATATAAGCATGCAATAAGGTCCCTAGGCATCCACTTGCACAAAAACATATTGTTATGGTTCTCTGGAAATCGCTAGTTTGTGTTCCATACCACAGAGAATGTAGACATTAGTTTCAAAGGCTATAAGCCTTCACCATTTGCAGATACTGATCTCTTAGCATGAAGGCAATAGCAGCCCTTCATGTTTAAGAACTAGAGGATAACATCAAGCCTCCGATGTTAGAACTGATTTCAGAGGCATGCAGTTTTGAATGTGCTATACTCAATAACACAAATTTGTGCCTGATTCTCTCCTGCAGTACATATCAATTCTGCTCTAGCACAATGTCTGTTATGTTCCTGTCTTGGAAGCTAATACCCAGGCTGTTGCAACTGTGTCCTTTAGGTTATGATTTCAGTGACGTTTCAGAGCTTTTAGCTCTTTTAATATCATGCAGTTTTGAGATGGGTGGAAATTTCAAGGAACTGCCAATTTGTAGTACTAGTTTGGCCTTTGGACCTTATTTGAGAGTGGGTGCCATGACCATCTCTTTCACTGCCAGCATTCTTTCCCATCTGGTGCCAAAATATCCTTTGAGATTTGTCTTTCTTCTGCTGTAAAATCTATATTAGAGGAGGAACTTGGCAGAAAAGATTACTTAGTGCTTGAAAAAAAGTCTGAGGAAAATAATTTATGTGAGCAAAAAGAAAGACATAGGAGCCAGAGGTTTTGGTGGAACTATCCAGAACATGTGGTAAGTGATCTGTGAATCATCCATTTCTTCAGCTGGATTGAGGTATAGGGAGCGACAACTTCCTCATAGCCAAGAGGTGCTCCAGGATAGAGTAAGTGAGCAGAAGACAGCAGTAGGCACATGCAGGCAATTGCTTGTATCTTGAGTTCTCCAAGAGTTAAGTTTTCTTCACCTCTTCTTCCCACCCTCTTATGCCTCTGTCTCTTACAGGAGGTCTGATGAGGAGGTCTGCTGCATCAGTGATGTTATAGATTCTCCAACCCAAGACATTCCATCTGCTCTCACTCCTGCTGTTCCCAACAAGGTAAATGTAGATCACATTCCTTTGGTTCAGTTTAGACAAGACTTCAGAAAAGAAGTAAAGGAAGGCAAGTTTGTGTAACTACTGTTACTGACTTCTGTGTAAGAATCCTAACTTGTTTGTGTAGTCCTTTCTTATATTACGTCAAATCATTTTGAGGGTTTTGACCCATTCAAAGAGAAATTCTTGAGACTTGCTCGATCAGATTCCAGGTCAAACTCTTACAAAGCAAGATGAAAATTTAGCTAGTTGTTTTGACCATACCATCACTTAAGGAAGAGAGATTCTGCCTTGCCTTCAGCAGGAAAAATAGTTTCTGTACCAAAACATAGAAGTTCTTGGCTCTGTCAGTATCTGGGTTACCATAGAAGATAGTGTTTGCTCCTGCAAATATTAAATTATTTTCCTGTTACCTTTTCTCTTCACAGACTGTGGACTTATTTGAGATGATTGAAAAAATGCAGGTAAGGAGCAATAACTGTCAAACTTAAAGCTGTCTTAATTTTTGTAGACAGTCAACTCTTATTCCAGGCTTGTCACTTCATCCCCAATATCCTTTACATTGGTCTTGCACATGTTTATCCTTCCCAGGCCAAACATCCAATACTTAGTCTTAAATATTCTTAAGTATACATGTAGATCTACATGTACAGTCTAGGTTCTACATTCTACATGTAGAATCTACATGACGTAGATTCATGTATAATCTAAACCTGAACAATTTTCGATCTATTTTCACTGCTGTAGAAGAATGTATGTTGTAAGAACGTATGGATCATTTAATTCTATGCTAGAAAGTAAGCTTGAATACTTACTCTGTTCAAGCACATATTGAAAGGTATGCTAATAGTTTCTTGCAGGCTTTTAGAAGTCTGTAGAGAAAAGGACCACTCAAGGACCACTAAAGGTGTCTTTTAGTGGGAGAATGGTCTACTGTAAGATTTTCAGTGTTTATCAATTCTTGGATGTCCATATGAAAACTGTCTCTCTCACTGTACTTAGACTCTCTAGTGTTAGAGAGATAAATTTAAGAGAGGGAGCTGGTAAGAATTTCTGACCTAACACACCACCTAGTTTCACATCTATATTGGTTTCTTAGTTGCTGAGTATTAAGATTATATGGTGTGTGTCTAATTGTCTAATTTAGCTTGTTTTGTCACCTGGTAGACACCTGTTAGCAGCTGCTGGTCATCCTTTTTTTTTTTTTTTTTTTTTTTTTTTTTTTTTTTTTCTTAGAGGAACAGAGGTTTTTTCCAGAGAAACATTTCCTCCTCCCAGATTTTTTATTAATTATTTATCTTTTTTTCCCCCTCTCCTTTCCTTCCATTTGACTTCAACTCTCTTTTAGATTTATTGAATTTTTCTTGAAAATTGAATTTGGGATTTTCACAAGCAATCAAGTGAGTAATAAGTACAGCAAAGAGACTTGAACATTTCTTAAAATCCTGTTAAAATAGCAGGCACAGGATAGAATTAATATTTGAGTATTTGCACAGTCTTACTGGAGTATCATTATTTGAATGAAAATTAACCTGGCTATTTCAAATCATATGTGATGAATTAATGGGTAAAGTTATATTCTCATTTTAAATTGAAACCATTCCATGAGGTCTGAGAAGGAAGGGTTTCTTTTTCAAGCTTAGAATCACTATTTGAAATGTATGTGTATGTGTTTGTCTCCCTTTATTTATGAGTTATCTGTTTTAAACTAGTCTCAGAATTCCAGGATAGCTGGGATTGAAATGGACCTCTGGAGATCATCTATTGCCTCAAGCAGAGACACATAGAACAGGTTGCACAGGACTGTGTCCAGATGGCTTTTGAACATCTCCAAGGATGGAGACTCTACAATCTCTGTGGGCAAGCTGTCCCAGAGCTATTTTATACTAATAGTAAAAAGCTTTTCCTTATGTTCAGATGGAATTTCCTGTGGTTCAGTTTGTTGCCCATTGCTCCTTGTCCTGTCAGTGAGTGTCATGGAGAAGAGTCTGCTTCTGTCTTCCTTCCATTGTCCATTCAGGAATTTATACATATTTATAAGATCTCCCTCTAAGTCTACTCCAAGCTAAACACTCTTCACTTTCTTAAGCTTTTTTTTTATATGACAGAAGCTGTAGTCCTTTAATCATCTTTGTGGTCTTTCGTTGGACTCACTCCATATGCCCATATGTCTTCATATAGCTCCATATGTCTCTTGTACTGTGGATTCCAGAACTGGATGCAGTACTCCAGATGTGGCCTCTCTAGGGCTCACTAGAGGAGACAGATCACCTCTTTTAACCTGCTGGCAATGCTCTTCCTAACACAACCTTGTATACCATTGGCCTTCTTAAAGGGTAGCTCCCCCTCCTCACCTTCCCAGTCTGTTCTTGTATCTATCCATTGCAGCATTCCAGTTTTCCCCCTTACCATTAGGATCAAGAACACCATGCAGACCTCCATGCCCTCCATCACTACCTCAAGAGTGAGGTAGTCATATTTGGTACTTTCCAGGTCTCTTCTGGCAGTATTCTTAGTGTCCACATGTAAGACAGAAGAGAGCAGAGAGCAAGAGTTTGGGGGATGGACACGCTTTAGCAGCATCTCCACTACATCATGCATGCGAGCCCCTGGCAAGCATGGACCCCAGAGAGCAGGTCAGGTCAGCAGATGGGCTGCTGTCACAGCAGAGAGTCTCCCACTACCAACATCACAGCCTCCTCTTGATGCTCGTGGGTGGTGAGGCTCAGCTTGCACAGGTGCTCCATTTGAGAAGGCTCCCGGTTCCTGGATTGATTCTGAAGTGTCAGGTCTTCTGATAGTACAGGAGCCCTTATCTTCATACCAGAAGGCACCAACTTTAAGCGTTTGCCATCACTGGAGTTTCCATTTTTTTAAGGCCCTCCCTAATTAGAGTTTGGCTGGAACACAGTTCCCAGCACCCTCCCATCAAGGGCAACCACAGAGCTTGTTAATAGCTTCTAGAACTCTTCTGGAGAAGTTCAGGCCTCCTGTGGCTGTCCTTGCCTGTCTATCTTTACCTGTCAGCAGTAGGCCTCCTGATAGTTCCTCAAAAATTCTCCAGAAATACCCTAACAACCTCCAGCAAAGTCCCCAGAAGACCTAAGCAAAAACTGCACAAACTGATGTGACTGCTGGTATCTCTGTTACCTGCGCCCTGGGAGCAACACTCTGGGCCTGCCTTTTATATAGGCTTCTCCCCAGCACTAGCTAAAAGGTGGCTTGACCATCCCTAAACCTGTCAAAGCACTACCCTTTCCATAGTGAGGTTCTTTCTGGAAGGATGTTTTCTTCTCTGATGTGTAGGAGAAAATCAACTGATTAAACCTTGGAAGTGAAGCTCTGCCATAAATGCAATTATTTTTGTTATCACGTCATTGTTATTCCTCTGTGTGTCTCAACATCTGGAAATGTCTGCCATCTGTCTGCCATGCATTCTTTCATCCTACTCAAACCAAGCAGTTCCCTTTTATAAGACCCTAAAGATACCACTGTTGATAGTGATCCTGTTGAAATCACTTAAACAACTTACGTTGGACCCAGCTGTCCCAAGTACCCTCAAAAATAAAGTTTTGGACTCGATGGACACGGCTGCACTAGACCTTTGTTAGTCTTGAGCCTCACTCCAGAGGAGATGTTGGTAGGTATAAGCCCACATTTCCAGGCTAACAGAACCTCCTTAGCAGTGCAGGCAGTTTCGAACGGAATGTGCTGGCATGCTACTTCCTCTGCCTTCTGTAAGGGCTCTGATACAAGCAAGAACTCGTTTGTATCAGTCTAGGAAGTTTTCCCTCAGGCTTCTCTGAGATACTGATCTTCTATCACGACCTTCTTTTGGAACTGGAAGCTTTTTGCAGTTATCACATTTGTCATAAATGTCAAGGAAGAGGGGAGAGGTCTTGCAGCACTGCAGTTTCCCAGCCTCCATTTCTATTTGCAAAAGTCCCACAGTGCATAGGAAGTTGGTCCATGAACCTTTCAGTTTGTTCTAGAAGGTGGATTGTGGTTTGAACCTACATGACACTGCTGCCTCAGTAATATTTTAGTAAAGCATAGCACTTTCTTGCCCAGCAGAGCTGTTACTGATCCTTTTGCTAGGATCTCCTTACTCTCCTCCCTCATGAGGAGAGTAGCCTCCCTCATGTGGGAGCCTCACTCACTAGCCTCCTTCATGAGCCCCAAAACACTGAGTTTACAGGTGAAACTTCACATGAACAAAGTATCTGCTTGCAATTTGTGCTTCAGACCCTCCATTTTCTCACCTTCATGCGTGAAGAAAGCAAAGTAGAAGAAACTGCTACCTCTGCAAATGGTAAAGATCATTTGTCATCCTCTATTCCATATTATTTGGCAAACCATCGAGCTGTAGTAATTTGATGCTCTTCATTTTGTCTGTGCTGTCTCTTGGCTTTTATACTTGTATTTCAATTTGAGGAATATCCTGGATAACCTCTATGGCCCAGTTTTATAGTTTGATCCTGTGTTGTCCCTGCAGACATTTTGGCAGGATTCTTTCCTTGGTGTGTTTAAGAAAAAGATTTTTTTTTAATGTTTATGTCAGCTGCAAAATTTTCCTTACCTATTTTACTGTATTTTTGTATTTAACCTTCTAGAATTTGTTCTTATTTATACTTTCTATATTTTGACAAAATTTAAGATTTCTAAGACTGACCTTTCTAAGACTTCCCTTTTTCTGCAGTTTAGCTATCCTTGTTTTCTTTTGTTCTTTCTGAGGGCTTTCTTGAATGTGTTATGCATTTGTTCTGAGCCTCTGCTCAAGGTCAAGCTACTTTTGATTTATGACCAGAAAAGCAGAAATGCTGCTTTTTAAAAGATCTGTTCAAGTTCCTGCTTTATTTCTGCTTACTCTCAATAGTAAGCTTACAGAAAATAGAATATTACATAGAGGATGAAAATACACAGCTTGGGAATATAGTGCACAGGATGAGGGAAGTGGGTATTCTAAAACAACTAATTCACTGTCTGTGTCTTTCTTTTTCCAGGGGAGCCGACTGGATGAACAAAGATGCTTCCTACCAGCTCCTCTCAAGGTCAGGATAGGTCATTGTTGCTATATAAGTTACTGAGCATGACAGATAATTTCTGATCTGCTTTGCTCTGTGTTTTCTCATTGAAGTAAACTAGTAGCCTACAGACAGCTGAAAAACATATACCTGTCTGTCTATCTATATTTTTCTTAAGCTATGGAAATTGCTACCATGAAGCAAAGAGCTGAAATGGAATGAGAACTCCTTTTCAAATTTAAGTGGTTCCAATTATTCTGTTTAATATTATTAACAGCCTTAGTTTTGAATATTTTTTCTTTTTTTTTTTTAATTTAAGAAATTTACCTTTAGTCTGTTTTCATAAATACTGTTATTTTGATTTGAGTACTCAGATTATAACTTCTAGAAGGCTGGTCTGCTTCCCTGAACATTGGGAACAACAGATTTCCATCTTGAAATCTCAGCTCTTCCACTCTCTCTTCCTTCAGTCTCTCTGCTATGAGGCCCAGTAACTTAAAATTAAACTTCACCTTGAAGTTAATTTTGGAATGACCTTTAAAAAAAAAAAAAGGAGAGAGCTACACTAGGAGCTAAGGATGTTATATAACCTTAGACTGACAAAGTAAATAGCATACTCTGTGGCCATGGAAATTGAGCTAAAGAGACATTAATTTGGCATAAATAGCTCAGGCATTCTTCCTAATTTTGCAAAAACGCCTCAGCACTCCTCAGTTGTACACCATAGGTCTAGCTTTATGTTGACACATCTTTGATCTCACTGTAAATATAGTACTATTTCTATCGTCCTACTGTCATCTCTCCCTGTAAACTATTCCCCTGTGCAGAAGAACAAAAGCAGTCTAACATTATGTGGAAGGAAGGGAGAGAGGCTATCACTTCTCACACAATTTAACTTGCACATTTTTATCTGCAGGTTAGCCAAATAACTTCATTTTGTATGCCTGTATTTTGTGTAGTTTTGAGGAAAAAGGATGAAATCTGACTTCAGAGTTTATTGTTTCTGAAACTTCAGTATTATAATGCTGGGACCTGCGAAACAGAGTCTAATATATAATCCTAAAATAAAAATTTCTGGATGGGTTAGGGCTGAAGCTTTAGCTGAGGACACAGCTTCGGTTATCACAAGAGAATAGCATTTAAAAGAT
>JAVCKT010099653.1:0-24701 GCA_032273925.1 Rhynchotus rufescens | reverse complement strand
ACCCAAAGTCATAACAGGACAACACTTCATCTCACCTGCAAATCAGGCTCTCTCACTAGCCACCCCAGTCAGATGATTTCAGGGACTTTGTGAATATGTAAGATCTCCTGAGAAGAGTCATGTAATGTCTTCAATGTAATACAAATCTTTAATATAAAAAGAGAGGAACAACAAGGGAAATTCTCAATCCAACTTAGAAAGGAAAATCAGTATCCCTACTACCAAGATCATAATGAATCCCTCAGCTCTTGTGGTAGCTCCAGCTTTCTTAAAAGCCCTTGCCATTGAAGCAGACAAGATGTATCAAGAACTTTCAGACCAATGCAGAATGTGTACTTTTCTTGAATGGTAGCAACCACAATTAGCAAAAATGACCAAGCTCTATTTATATTAAAGGACAAAAATCCTTGAAAATCAAACACCTTGAGAGACGCCCTCGGATTTGCATGCCAGCAATTCCAGATTACTACTTGCCATAACCTTGTGGCTTCAAGTAAGCACTGCTTTTATGGCCAACTTTTGATTCATCACTTAATATCCGTCTGCTAGTTGTTTTAAAATTGAGGGGCAGCTTCTGGTGTTTTCAGGATGCTTTAAAGACTAGACTCTTTCTCCCTATATATGACCAGAGCTTTCCTTCTGTGACATAGTTTTGAGTCAACTCAATCATCAATTATGTCTCCCAGCATTATGTTTCAAAGTCAGATGAACTTTTTAATTGAAGAGGAAGGTGGTCTTTTGCATACATCAATATCCTGCACTGATAGGCAAATAGGTATTGGTAACCCAGGAAAAGGTTCATCTATTAGATCAAAGTAAGTCCATTTACAGAACTCATATATAATCAGGTTTAAGATCATAACCAAAAGGAGATTAGAATTTTTGTAGACAGTCTCTCCATGCATAAAGCCTCTCCTCGCAAATCTCACTCTGCAAACATCCTGAAAGTTGCAACTGAGGGCCTTGTTCTGATTTTCATTCACTCTTTTACCATCAAAAACAGGCCTTCCTCTTTCTGCTCAGACTATTCTATGTCATGACCAATGAGACCATCATTAGCAGCAGGGAATCCTCCAGCAAATTTCAGGAAGTACATGTAAGAAAGCCTAGTTCTGCACATTTATTAAGCAATCTCCTTGAGCTCTTTCTGTCACTTACCATGAGGGTACCAAGTTCTGTATGAAGTTCTACAATCCTAAAGTCCTAGATAAGAAGTCTTAAAATATTTTTCTCATGAAAAATTTTCTTCCTGACAGTTACCTGCTGGCAAACTATGAAAAAGGCTCCACTTAATGTATCCCTGTTCTTTCACTCACCTTAGGTCACTGTGTGGGCCACCAGTGCAGTAGGATACTTGCATACGCACTCATGTAGTGCAAAGGCAAAAAGTGTGCAAGCTTCCTGAAAGTTTTTGAATGTTTTAAGATATAAGTCTATTTTAAAAATTATTCTAAGCATTTCAGTTTAAGTTGACCTACTATTTTCAGCCCCTCCACTTCCCACAGAATATTACAACTGTAACAGGGAGTTCACTGCAATTGACTCTGAATGTTGGGGGTGGAGAAACTAACTGGGAACACAGCAGTTTTTACCAAGGCTACAAGACAGCTCTGGGAAGAACTGTGCCTTCTTGCACAGCCCTTGCACTTGTGCATCCTGTATTATCCCAAGCAACCAGCTTTGCCCAAGGCAAACATGTAGTCCTAAATGAATACACTTATGGATCCCATTTAGGCTGAGCACAATTACAGCTCTTTACAGCTCTTTCCTGTTGCTGCTGTTACTGTTTCAGACTGAAGACTGAAGAGGAATCGTGAGGTTGTCCTAGAAAATTGTGTGAATTTCTCCCAAATTATTTTTTTAAAATAATAAATAAATAAAGTCATGACTTGGGGCCAGCTTATCTTTGAAAATCTGTACTTTTGCTGCCTATCTTACACGCTATTTCTCATGGAATACATTGCAGGTTATCACAGTTTGAAAGGAAACCTTGTGCTCTAGTCCCTCCTCTTCTCTCTTGCCCTGCTGCCTGTCAAAGAAACATGGGTCACTTGTACATTAATAAATTCCCAGACATCCACAGACTCATAGAATAATTCAGGCTGAAGGAACCTCTGCAGGTCAGCTGGTGCAACCCTCACACACAGAGCAAAGCCAGCTTCAAAGTTATACGGCTTCTTCAAGATCCTAATCAAACTCTGGACATAGATGAGGACAGAGATTTCACACACCTTGTCCCCTACACCTGTCACCTACTCCTGTATTACTCCAGTGAAGGCAGGTCACTGGGAAGAAATCTTCCTTGGGTCTAAGTAGGATCTTTCTGACTGCAACCCATGCCTCTATTCTATATTTCTTTCTCTATGCAAGTCTCTATCAGTCTCATTTCCAAGAGACCAGCTCTGCCTTTTCTACATGCTCCTATTAAGTAGCTTCAGACGGCAATAAGATCCGCTTCATCACTTTTTCTTTAGCCTCAACAAATGCAGCTTTCAGCTGCTCACTGTGTGCCATGTGCTCCAGCCCCTGACGATTCCAGCAGTCTCCCCAAGCAGAAGCCTTGTACAGGAGAGGCCAAAGCCATATACAACACTGAATAATTGCTTACCAGCTGGCAATATACATACTGGTTTAGCCCAGAATGAAACAGCCTTCATCACCTTAAAGGCACACAGATGAATCTGCTCAGCCAGGACAGCCAAGTCTTTAGTGAGACTTACGGACACTTACGGACGGTGTCAGCCACCAGACACATTTTCACTTGGGGTGATTCCATACAAAGGCAGGATGCTGCCTTCATCTCTGCTGAACTCCATGAAGTCATACCATTTTCTTCAGACAAGACACTTGTGAGCAGCAACCCTGCTGTCTAGCCTATTGAAGACTCTTCCCAATTTGATTTTGTCCCTGAATTGGTTAGAGAGCTCTCTGTCCCATAGTTTTTCATTGACCTAGTTTTTCAACCATCAGCCAGCTTGGTTATAAGGACTCTACGAGAAACCATGTCAAAGGTCTTTCTAACATCAAGGTAAAAACCTTCACTCCTCCAACCCATTGAGTCAATCATCTCATCACAGAAGTCAATCAGATTTCTCAAGCACAGTTCACCTTTGGTAAATCCATTCTGGTGGATCTCAGTCATCTTCTTGTGTTCCTTGTGCTCATAAATGGCTTCCAGGAGGTTTTTCTCCATCACTTTCCCAGGGATGGAGTTGAAGCTGTTTGGCATTGTAGTACTTTGGATCCTTTTTCCAGTCCTTCTTGAAGCTAGATGTAACATTTGCCTTCTGCCAGTCACCTTCAACCTCCCCTGACAGCCATAACCTTTTGAACATGACAGAGAGAGGCTTCACAGTGACATCAGTCAGGTCCCTCTGCACTTTTTGATGCAGGTCAAACAGGTCCCATGGATTTTTGCATTTTATTTGCTTAAGTACCCTGCCATGTTACTCTGCCAGCAGATGTAAGGATGATTCAAGCTATCCATTAGGCCAACGTCCTAATGAGCAGGAAATTTTCAGTTGTCTAGATAAGGCACAACCCTCTTCCTCTTCTTGATCAGGCGATCTATGGCAAGTCCTCACCTCTTGCTGCAGGTCACCACCTTTTGGCCTTCTCCATCACGGGGGTCTCCATCCTACATCTGCTTGACTATAATCCCTAGCAATCTCTCTTTCCATGTGACACAGGGCAATCTTGTGCTCATCCTCCATGATGCTGTGTTGTAGGCTTACCTCTTCCCTCTTCTCAGCTCTTCCTCCCGGTGTTTCAGGACCTCAGCTGGGGGATGACAGCTACTCATCTGTGAAGATCATCCATGTGGAGATCCCTGCCAGTGCTGTGGAGAACCTTGCCAGATCTAGGGGAACCCTAGTTTTGCCAGTACCAACAGACAGGCTACTTTAAACCACTCTTAACATTAAGGTACCTAAGGCTACAATCAAAACAAGTTCATTCAAGTAAAAAAAAAAAAAGAAAGAAAAAGTTAAAACAACAACTTCAGTCTTGAAGACAAGCACAGAGTCATGAAACATTAATTCATCTCACATCTGCTTCTCCATCTGCTTTAGCTTTATGATAGTGTCTATGTCCCATTTCAAGCCCAGCTAACTCGTAGCGATTTCTGCAGTGTTTGCAGGTCTGCAGAGCTGGAGTTTCTTTTCCTCTTGACAGGTGGGGTGGTCTCTCTTTCCCTGAAGGAAGGCATCTTAAACAAGGAGCACCTGTTCACGCACAGTTCAAAGCACAGTTTCCGAGCACTGAGGGGTCTGTACAGGACAGAGCTGCCTCCGCTTCCCTCTTCTATCACCAAGAAAAGCATATGGTACAGCCAGCTAATACGAGGAGGATTTTCCCCTGTGGTTGCTGAATCCATCTAAGTGGCTACAGTTCCTCTAGTCCCTGGCCAACAGTCTGGTTTCAAGCCTTCAGCCCCAGCTGGGAAAGTAGCAAATTCACTCATGGGAACATAACAGGAACTGACAATTGTGCCGTGCTCCATGTGAAGTAGAGCGCTATGCAGATAGTCTGGAAGATTTCTGTGTCCAGCTCCGAATTCCACCTGGTTCTTTCATTGGGGGTTAGACCATCTGTTTTGGAGCAGGGACTTTATGCACAGTAAGTACCCAATATCTAGAGGGCTGTGACCAAGCCATCATTTCCCATCAACACTGACTGGTCATCTACAGCCAGTAACTCAGAATAAGCTCTTAAGGAGATCGACTCCATCTCTCTCTCATTTCTCTGACTAGGATGCTCCTAACACCTAAACTTAAAGCTAGAAGAACTGAATTTAAGAAGGATTAGGGTTATCTTATTAATAAATCTCAAATGCTGGATCTACAGCCGAAGTAAAACCCAACTACAAAATGGCATGGCCACTTATGAACAGCTGGGCTATATATATGTCAGGTATACACAGGTGTCAATATTTAGTCAGGCAAATTCCACCTGAAGACAATGTAGTTCAACTACCCATGCAATTCATAACAAAAAATTTTAGCAAAAAAAAAAAAATAGCCTAATGCTAACAAATCACCTGCTCATGTTTAATTTAAATGTTGAAAGTTACAGGAATATTCATGAATCTATATTAAGGCTATGCTTAGTTACCTAATTGAACTGTGGTAATATATATTTAAAACTTCAGAGAAAAGAACTTTATAAAGTGCTAATTATATGAATCATAGTGTTTTTGTCTGAAATTTATAGCATTTCAAGTCTTTGCTCACATTTCTATACAGCAAATAGAATACAGCAGAACAGAAGAACAAGTCAAATTCAGATTCTTGATAACTCCTCCTCATATCAACCTGGTTTCTGTATTTTCTAGGAAGTCCCATGGTGGCTGGTCATAGGTCATCTCTCCTACCTTCCGAAAGGAAGGGCTTATTCCCAGGCTCAAATATTTTGAGTTGTAAAAAAAAAAATCTGAATTCACGGAATGTTATTTCTAGCATGACTAGATCAGTACAAGCAGAAGACTTGAGGAAGTAACTTGACATCCTAACGTGTTATCTCTTTTTACCTTTCAACAGACTTCCATATTCTTTGCAACAGCTTGTGCAGTTACAAACCTGTGCTGTTCAGAATATATTTCCAGATATTGACAAACTTATGCATGCAATGAACTGATTAATTTTGCCTGCTTTATGTTGCCTACAATATTGTTTAAAATATCATAGAACCATAGAATGCCCAAGGTTGGAAGGGACCTCAGAGATCATCGAGTCCAACCCCCCTGCACAAGCAGGGTCACCTAGAGCATAACTACTTTTAAAATTCAGAGTCAAAAGAAATCAATTTCACATTGCTCTTCTGGCTTTATAAAAGGAATAATAGATCAAATAACAGAGATTAAAGAAATTTAATTTATAAGAAGTTTAAAAATGACAATGGATAGTCATATCCTGATCCTGTCTGAGTTAAATGTTCTTCTGACTGCAGTAAATAAAACTGATTTCAAATAAATAGATCCTCATGTCTTCTTATACCTCTTGCAGGCCTAAGTGCCTGGTCAAAGCAAAACTTCTGCTCAAAGGTGAAAACAGATGATACTTCTAGGTTGACAATGATACATGTAAGATACCAAAGAAAACCAGGCTGTTCCCTGCAGAGGCAATTGCTCTAGCAGACTAATGTGCAGGTCTGCTGACTGAATTGGGACCAAGTCAGGAGACACTGACTGCAATCTGAGCTTCAGAGAGAAGAGTCCAAAATCAGTATGGCAGAAGGACTGCGGCAGAAGGTCCTCCATCAAGAGAGCAGAAATCAGCAGTGTATTTTACCAAAAGTCAAAAGATACTTCCTTCCCCTTGAAAGAAATTGAAGAGCAAGGAAGATGGCAGCCTACTGCATAGCAAATAATCTCTGGATCAGGAACACAGGCCACACAAATGGAGAGGGGATCTAAGCTGAAAGGTAACGACTTGCTTCTGATACTAACCTGAAAGCATGTCAGAAGGAACTTGGAGAATCTGCTGTGGCTGCACTTGTACCAGTAGTCTCAAGATCCCAGATGCAGCAAACAGCACTTCACTACACATGGAGACCTTCACTTCCAGTACCATCTTTCCCTGTAATAACATCAAACTGGTGACATGAACAGCAACATTGGCACAGTGCATAGAGAATGGGTTGAAAATACACCTCCTTGAACTCTTACATGAATACAGTCCCTTCCACGTCTTCTCCATTTTGTGTTTTTCTTGTGTCTCATAGGGTCCTGCTTAGACTTTGCTTTTTGCAGAATCAGGCTTGATTTCATCACCACAAATTCACTCATTTCTGCTTCTTGCTGCCCCACTGCCCATGGGTCTCTGCAGCATGCTTGGCATTTCTGCTTCAGCCTCCCCCTCTTCCTCCTTCCTCCAAGTGGAGCCTCTGGCTCTGAAAAAAATGTGGTCCTAAGTATATTTGAGCCTCTGGCTCTGAAAAAATGTGGTCCTAAGTATATTTACGCCAATGAAACACCCAGCAGAGGCAAACATAAAGTAGCTGTGCAGTATTCTGGAAATGACTGGAAGGATTATTATACTCTGGAGGCTGGAAGAAATGAAGCTGGCTTCACCAGAGAAAGAATCCTAATTTTCCAGCAAACTCTGAAATACAGCTGGCAGAAGTTATTTCTAAATATTGCCCGAACTTCTCCACATGAGAGGAGTGTCTGAATAGCAGATTCTGTAGTATCTCCTACAAGAAACATAGCCCAGCTGAGTATGAGTAGACTCTTAAAATGGAGTACAACTCGTTTCTCCTAGTTATGTTTTACAGGATGGGAATTTCTCCCTCCAGGAGCCTATCATGAACTTTCCAAATGGCATGTGAAAGAATGAGACAGTCCCAAGTGAACACATTCTTGGGTCTAAGAGTGCAGAGAGACAGTATTTCCATGGCTTCTTTCAGTGTGCAACTAGGAATCCTTGCTGCTACAATTCCTTGACCAGTTCAGGAAGGTGGGAGTCAGATTAGGCATCACACTGCAAAGCCTGTTCTGTTTTCTAGAATCTATTATTTTTATACATAATAGTTTTGGGTTTTTTGGGGGGGATTTTTTGATTGCTTGTTTTTTACTGTGAGTTTTTTCACCTTATTTTTAAGGAAGGTTTTTCCCATAGAATGGCATTTGCCTGACTAAGGAATGGTGCCGTCTGCTTCATTCTAGAGAACAAGCTCAACATTTCTCGGTCTTATATAGCAGTAAATTTACAGACCATCTGTGTAAAGCTATTGCGTATGAACTCTGCATTTGAAGCCTTTTCTTGATAGATTAGTTACTGAATATGCAGGGCTAAAAAATACCCAAAAGTACAAGGAGTGCAGGAAGGCTTCATAACAAATGGCTCAGGGATCTCAAAGTTCAGACAAATTACCTTGCTAAATCAACCTTGAAATGCAGCAACAATAGATCAGCAGATCTTACTCTCAGAAAGAATTCAAATCAATTTAGATGAGATCATTACCTGTTTTAGTACTCTAATGGCAAAAGGCAAATGTGTTAAGTGCTTCCACTCACCCCTCAGAAGCAGTTTGTTGCTTACTGTATTAACAATGCCAGAAAAAAATGATGTAATAATTTTCTTTAACTTTATAGTAGTATTGAGGAGGAGAGAAAAAAAGCTAAGAAGAGAGGAAAACTGGTGGGGAAGAGTATACCAAGCACTTCTCCCAACACCTTGATATCATATAAATCCAAAAAACACAGAGACACACAGGAACACAGAGACAACAAAAACATAAGGCACAAACAAGATAATGTTTGTGTGAAGAAGCCTGGCGGGAAATCTTGCACTTGTATGAAATGCAATATATTCTACACCTCTGGTGTCTGCATGACTCTCTGAGCATTTGCTTCTTCATGATATGAAGTCACACAGATATTTCTCTCAGGCTTGGCCACAGCTAAACATGTATATCGATTGTGCCGGCCCATTTGCAGCTTGACTATTCTTCCGTTGATCAGTCTATGACCAGACGTGAACAGTCACCCCTAACTATGCCAAAGTATTTGCTAACGTCTCCCAGAAGATTGAAAGAAACTGGGGAATTCTAACATAATGAACAGTCCAGACATGCGCACATTGCAGCCCTCACTCATTCACGCTTTCTAGAAGTTGATTGATTCTTCCATTCTGAATGGCTCCTTGAAGCAACTTCCCCAGCATAGCAAAGCATCACTTCCTGTCAAGCCAAAGTTTCCATCCAGGTTCATCCATTCCCATGCTTTTTTCTTTTGCCTTCAATATCACCACAGGCTTAATCTGGAGGTGATAGTTAGGTACTATCCCTTAGCAAAATAGCGAGGGAGATATCAGTAGGCAGTCTAGATCTGCTGTTCAAGCTTAGCTCTCCTTTATCTGCAAGCATTAAAATACTCACCAACTATTAATCAATTTCTGCTGAAGGACAGTATTAATACCTTTATTCATAACCTAGGAAAGGAAACATGGCCCTACACACCAAGGACAACAGGAATGATATTATACAAGAGAGACTGTAGATTATACATTAGGGGAAAGATTTCTGTATGCCAAAATCATTGTTTTTGGATTGACCTCCTTGTTACATGATGGGAGGACTAACACTTAAGGGGAGTATTTAAAGCTAGGCATGAAGAACACTCAGAAGCAGTGTAGCCCTGGGAAAAAGATTATCAATGTGATTTTTTGTTTCTGTTCAAATATGTTTTGCACTCACCAATATGCTTTATGAAGGTAAATGAATAAGGTCTTTCCATCTATAACTTATGTGATTCTGTAAGCTTTTGCAAATTAGCAAGGAAATAGGACAGGAAAGTTACATCTGAGTGTTGCAGGGAAATTCTGCAATGTGAGATTTAAATTTACTTTGCTATACGTGAGACACCTAACTAGGTGACAACTGTGCCTTTCTTTGTGTCAGCATAAAAAGTGATTTGACTATTTACAGCATATTTTTCAGGTCGATGAAATCCTCCAGGATGGTACTGGAGGAAAGATTCAGTTATGTTCCTATGGAAACCATAACCATTATAGGAAAGCCTGTTTAACAAGCAAGACTGTGAGAGAGTATCTCATTCAAGGTAAAGCCACTTCCAAGATATTTCATTGATAAATTTCCAGCTGAGTCTTAAAGTCTACCAGTACACCAGTGGATTTTTTACACCTCTAATAAGAGTGAGAGTCAGTGGGTACTGGCTACTACTTAGCACTGTAGCATAAGTGTTATAAACTCACATGAAAAGTACTTGAAAGGAAAATTTTCAAGACGTAGACCATACAGTAATGATTTCCTAAGCTTATGTCTTGTTCCATTCTCACTTATGCCCTATTTTATACATGTGTAACATCACTGATTCCAATGTGACCCTGAAGACCAATCCAGATATGTTTTTTTCTTGAAATATTCAAGTGCTCCTGGATGTTCATTTGCAAACACTTAGATAACAAAAATGGCATTTTCTTCAGCTAATTATGAGGTATCTTCAGATGAAATTAAGTTTCCTTTGGAGTCTTCTTTGAAATTAAGAGTTTTGTCCTCTTGATACTACTCTTCCTTGTGAAGGCATAGAAGTTATTACTTACAGTAGAAGAAAAATCCTGTAGACAGCCATTATCAGAATTCATTTTCATCCCCAGAAAGGTAGATGTTTGAATAAACTTTAAAAATATATTTAATGTTTACCTTTTGGCAGCAGTTCCCTGCAATGCTGTGGATATCATTGCAATAAACTAGAAATAATAAAGCTCATGATATTTGATTATCACAGTATTGAGAAAAAAAATGAGAAGGAAAGTTGCTTTATAAATTATCTTTGGTTATTTCATCATAAAAAGTTCACTGACATGAAAAAAAGTGCTGGTGGGAGGAGCAAGGATTGAAAGGCATTCTATGCATTGTGTCAGATGGGGAGATATCAGAAAAACTCTTCTTCAGCTACTTGTAAAATATTTTTGAATATTCTAGAAGGAAACTGTCATTTAGGGAGTGAATGGCATTTTATGAATTTTGATAAAGCTTTCATATACATTTTGGTCAATGGTCAATGCACTTCCAAGTCACTCACAGAACAGATAAGAGATCAGTACCCTGATGAAAGAGGGCTTAGCTCAGTATAAATCTCAGATCCACTCAGGAGGACTTGATCTTGCAAAGACTCATAAGTGAACTTAACTTTTCATACTGTCAACTGAAAACGTTGATATACAATATAGAAAGATTTAAGCACATCAATTTATCCCTACCACATTATGGCCACAGTACTTCTTTTATATGCTACACAGTTACCAAGGCTATTTGATGTCCTTTCTGGTGATTTATGTTCTTTAACAGATAGACCAAACTACCACTAGAGTTCTCCACTGTTGCCATTGAACTGGTTTTGACTAACCAAAAATAAGTAGTTGTTGCCCTTTGCTGGAGAGATTTGTTTGTTCTTACAGTCAAATCTCTTTGAACTGTTTGAAATGCTGAAGTAGCCATCAAATCATACATCAAATGTTGCCACTTTGCTGTTCTGAGTTGCCAGGTAAGGCTTTCCCTGAGATCTCTTGGCTCATTCAGTTTCCAGAGCTTTTACTGAGCCAAGCAGTATTCCACCCGCCATTCCTACTGGGATAATTGTTTCTGACTTGCCTTGCCAAAGCCTAGACCATTTTGGATGGACTCTCTTTCTGTAGAGATAAAGATAAACCTGCCAGGTACAAACCATGCAACTACTTATTAGACAAAAGTTAGAATTGTAGAGAATTATCACAAATACAATCCTGAGGGCTTTAGCATTGTGGTGGAGAATGAAAGATAGAATTTAACCTTTCATGACTGTGCTCCTCCACCTGCCCACATTTTGTTCTGTTCTGGACACACAGATTAGCAATCTTCATTGCTCATATTCTACAGCAACATTTCTGAACAACTATGCTCCTAAAATTCTAAAACAGATATTTTCTGTTGTTTTCTCACTGATAATTATGCTGGTTAGTTGGGATTGGCTTTAAGGTCTAGCAAAGGTAGCTATGACAGATTGAGTTAAAGCTGTGTTGTGCACATCTCCATCCCGAAGAACATTAACATAGCAAGTCCTAAAGTAAATTATTTGCATGTCACAAAAATGAATAACTGAAGCCTCAGAACACCTCTGTGATGGAGGGAATATTTATTTTCCTTATGCAGAGGGGGCAACACATACATAATAGTTTCTGAAAGTTGTAAATCTTGGTTGATTTGAGCCTCCTAACACGAGGTATGTTCTAAGCCTTATTTAACCATATTTAATAGAACCAGCTTTTAAAAATCACTCCTGAAAAGCAATGCACCTGCTGATTCCTCCTGCCTCCTGGGAGCTGTGCCACAGGTGGGTGGCCATGTGAAAGCTTCTCTTTCCCTTCCCTAAGCCTGTTTAAAATCCAGCCTGAAACCCTCCACATTATGGGTGGTGTTGGAATAATGTATGCTTGCCCCAAGGCTTGTCTCTGCCCTGCTGTCAGGAACTGGCTGGCAACATGTTCTTGACTCCCACGTGCACCAGGGACTCACAGTGACTTTCAAAAGTGATGCAGTTATCGCTGCTCACAGTTTCTAGTTAGACACAGTTGCAGCTTCTGTGCTGATATATTCCTTCATTTCAGTTGGAAGAGTTTGATTCTTCTGCCTGAAAACCTTCTTGAACTATTGCAGTAAAATAGCTGAAATCTACTCAGCCTGAACTTCTAAATTCAAATCCCACTCTATTGTTCTGTATACAATCCATTTTATACAAGTAGACTATTAGAAGAGATCTGACTGAAAGTATTACATCAGTTTTCAGAAGACAAAAGCATCCATTTGATTTTGAAATTGCTGTTAAAAACACTTTAAAGTCAGTGAAGAGGAGGCTATATTCTTCTTTCCCAAACATTTCTTGGAATAGCACTCATTTGCAGGGTCTGTTCACACATTGATATGAGGCTGTGTTACATCTGGCGTAATAGGGAAGCATAAAAGGTCAGTTTAGTTGACAATGTGGTTAATTCTTCCCTTGGTACAACCTCAAGATTTAACTGAATCATCCTTCTGCAGAGAAGCAGCAGATGTTTAGAGCCTTCCAGCTTGGCCTACTCACTGGAAAAAAAATATATGATATAGAGTCTACAGTAGTTCAGTTATCTATATACACTTAAGCAAGCAAATTTGCACCAATTCCTGAACAAATCTTTAAGAAAAAATCTTTAATTTAACTCTTTCAGAAACCAAGTCTCAGTGGAGAACACAGTAACTACCAAACTTTTTTTCCCTAACTGCTACTTTGGGAAACCAGCCACACACACAACTTATATTCAAACAGCATGTCTTTCTCAGGCACAAAACCTGTTCACATACTAAGAAAGAGCACTTGGAATATAATGTTTCTTTACTTCCTAATGACATAAAAGATGCTGTAACACAAAACACATGTTAGTTTTTGCTTGACCTACTCACTTTGATGAAAGCCGGCCAGTAGACTTCTCTGCAGTGTATTTAGCTGTCTCTGCCTCTGCTTGAGCAAATGATTTCCACAAACTTGGTGAGACCACGCAGTCACTGTGACCACTGTTCACCTTCACTAAATGGCTATAGAGTTTTATATTATATTTTATAGATATCTAATATATAAATTTTTAATAGGCAAATTATATAAATTTCATTAATGTCATTGTTATTTATTTTAAATATTCTCATGTTAATTTTTAAAAGCAATAATATAATTCAAATCCAGGAATCTTTCAGAGGCTGCATTTTTGAGGCCTTGGGAAGTTCTTCACTTGGGGTAACTTTGCATGATGTCAACGGGCATGCATCGATTTACTCCAGCAGGCGCTGTGCTTCTGTAAGCAAATGACACGTAACAATTCTCTGTGCAATACAGGCAGAGCCAGGAGACATCTTTTCTTTATTCATGTTTACAGAAGATTTGATCCAGTATGAGTTCTGTAGGGCTGATTTCTCCCTTTATCATCCACACTTGAAGAATTCCAATGTTTGAAAAAATGGAGATGGGGAGGTGAAATGGTACAATCAACATGAGAAACTGCTACATGCTCTACAGACCAGCGCTGGAGAACATGAGCAAGCTGCAGACCTCCAATGAACTCGCTATGATTGTTGCTAGTTCATTTTCGTTTTTATTTTGTTAAGAAAATTCATTCTTATCACTTCTCTCTATCATAGAAAAAAAAAGTTATTGCAGCAAATATTAGATACTGAAAACTGCCATGAGAAGCAGGATATAGTTTGATAGACCAGAGATCTATGCAAGAGTAGATGCCTGATTTTTTTGTCAAAACTCTTTTCATGAATGTAGCTCTACAGTTGCTGTATTTCTCTTAAAACTCAATTGTTGCTCAAATATTTTTTGAAATAAGTGACACGAAGAAAATTTATAATGAGAGTGTAGACAGCTCCTGGGTATGTGCTAAGGAGAGGATATGACGTGGCACAAGGCACCTGCTACCCTTCAGTTCCTTGCCTACAGCCCAGCTGGTCAAAAGATCATGACAACACAAGGCCCTTGCCTTGTTCTGAGTACAGAGAGATGCAGATTGCACTCCTTCAAGGGAACAGCAGCTCTGACACTACCTAGAAGTTTCACAGAAAGGCACTATATCTCCTTTCACTTTGTCTGAGAGGACCTCAGATATTAGGATAAGTTCATGTTTTCCAAGTTTTCCCTAAGTTCAGAAAGTCCATTCTTTACATCTGGCACACGAGGAGAAGCTAACTCCAAACTTAGCAAATTGGAGTGGAGCATTAAAAAAAATGGATCAGTGAAAAAGGCATAGTTTATTTTTACTTTGTAATCCTCCTAATTCTGTTTAGAGCATGATGCTTGAAGGCAGCAAACAAGAAAACAAGATAGTTTCTCAAGGTATTTTAAATATTTCCTTGATAAGAAAATCCAAAGTGATAAAAATGAAGGTTTTGAATAGCTACAGTTCACCCAGCTATGGGCATCCACCTATAGGCATCATAGTATATCTTATGTGCAAGTACACTTTCTAACCATGCTCCCTAAGGCAGGAACAAAAACAATAGCTAAAAGGCTACTTGTAAAAAGTATGTACAAGGTTTAGAGCAATTAAAGACAAACTTAGAAGTGGTTAATGATGGAAAATCTTCGCTTTTCCATACAAGCACATAAAAACTATTTTCCTGCCCTTTAGTTCACAGCATTTTGGACAGAGAGCCCAAGAAGACCCAAACCATTCTTCCCCTGCTCTAGCAGGGTCATCTAGAGTTTGTTGCACAGGATTGGGTCTAGGCAGGTTTTGAAGCCCTCTAGAGAAGGAGACTCCACAACCTCTCTGCACAATCTGCTCCAGTGTTCTGTCACCCTCAAAGTCAAGAAGATTTTCCTAAATTCAGACAGAACTTCCTGCTTTTGTTCACTATGTACATAAAGGTAGTGATAGCTGGAACAGACACCATCATCTAAGGCATGCAGATACAGGCAGGCAGACATATGCAAGCAGAAGGAAAAACACAAAAAGCCTGAGACTTTCCTTACAGACTGACTGAGAATACAAAGATATAGATATTCATTCATTCATTCACTTCATTGCCACTGCAAGTGTCTGGAGACAGCACATATAGTGCTGGAGAAGAAAGTCTAGTTAAAAGAGAAATGTGAGTATGTGTCTACAGCCAGGAAGTAAGCTGACAGAGAAAGCTCTTCTGGCCTTCCAGAAGACTTGTTGCTTCCAATTATTTGTTTCTGCCATGTTTAAGTATAAGATTTTCAGTATATTGCTTGAAAATAAGCAGGGCTATTTAATCTGAGAGGCCAGCAGGCAAATGCCCCTTTGAAAGCCTGCCTAGACAAAGAGAAGCTATGACATACAGCTATTTGGATCACTTCCCTGTACCATCCCCCTCCATACTTGTCAGAGACACCATCTTTCACTCACTCCTTCAGTCTCACTTGGCTAGGACAGACTCTTCCTCATTTTCTCCTCTTGCTGTTTCCCTTCATGTTATGTTTTTTTGTCCGTCTACTGCAGATATAGAGGCAACCTATACTCAAAAGGTTAGCCTTAGTCAAAAATCATAGGTATTTTTCAGTATAATATTACAGCCAGGCTTTACTGATGTGTCATTTGCAGTCATTCGCATGTGCAAGGCAGTAAGGGAGATGGAGAAAGTACTCAGCTACAGCAGAAGAATTTCCCGTTGTTGAGTGATGTGTCATCACGAAGCCCCTGTGGAGGCTCCACCTTGGTCTGGAGACCACATATATTGCATCTATTGCTCCATGGGCCAAAACTACCCCATGAAAGTCCATCACCTATTAGCACAGTTGCATCTGAACATCTGAATCGGATGTTGTTGGCTGCTGTGTCATCACCTCCTCCTTGGGATTTCTCTGTTCTCAGGGAGAAGGAGACCAGGTAGCCTCTAGGGCAAACCTGGAAACTGGTCCAGGTTCCCCACCTGTCACAAAAAACAGATAGAGTGATGTCTAGGCTCTGCAGACTACTGGTACTCCTTCTTGTCATACTATCCTCAGGCTTAACAGTATCCTTCCCTCAACCAGTGCAACCTCCTGCTGAATTCTGTGCTCATGACTTCCTCCATTTGTCTCCTTTCTCTCAAGGTTGTCCTTCTCTCTTCATCTGTATCCCATCCAAAAATGGAGTACTAGGTGGGAGGGTAAACAAGTGGAGTAGGAATGAGGGTAAACAGGGGTAGTGCCACTGAGGGTAAAGAGGGAGAAAAGGACTGAGGGTATAGAGAAGAAGTAGGACTGAGAGCAAACAGGGAGTACCACTGAAGGTAAATAGTGGTTTAGGACTAAGCGTATACATAGAAAGTAGGACTGAGGGTAAAGAGGGGGAGTAGGCCTGAGGGTAAACAACAGGAGTAGGACTGAGGGTAAACAGCAAAAGTAGGCCTGAGGGTAAACAGGGGGAGTACCAGTGAGAGTAAAGAGGGGGTGCAGGACTGAGGGTAAACAGGGGTACTAGGACTGAAGGTAAATACAGTGAGTACCACTGCAGGTAAACAGGGAGAGTAGGCCTGAGGGTAAAAAGTAGGAGTAGGACTGGGGGTAAACACTGGGACTAGATTAAGGATAAACTTGGGGAGTACCACTTCAGGTAAACAGGGGGAGTAGGACTGAGGGTATACAGAGGAAGTAGGACTCAAGATAAATAGAGGGAGTACTGCTGAGGGTAAACAGGGGGTCTAGGACTGAGGGTATCTGTATACCTCTGCAGGAAGTAGGACTGAAGGTAAACAGTCCTGAGGGTAAACAAGAGGAGTATCACTGAGGGTAAAGATGGGAATAGGCTTGAGGGTACACAGGGGGAGTACCACTGAGGGTAAACTGGGGGAGTAGGACTTAGGGTAAACAGGAGGGAATAGCACTTAGGGTAATTGGAGGTTAAAAAGGCAAGTTATGCGTAATATTTTTATCAGCATCTTGTAGATTATTGTAATTTTTAGAAGTTACAGAGAAATACCATTGATTTTCTTTACATTTTTCCAAATCTTTTTCAAGATTTTTGTGAAATATTATTGAAAACAGGTAGAATTATTGTGAGTTATGTAATCAGAAAGAAAACATGATCCTTTTTTAGGACATCTCCTGCAGTATTTGAGAGCCATTGCTGTCCCTACTTCATAGTAAGGTTATTTCTTTCAATACCATCCAGAAGTCTGTTCTCAGGGTCTGTCTAAACATGCTTTTCTCCTGAAAACAGGGCCCCACCCTGGTGCCTTCACCTCCCTTTCGATTCCCTCTTGTTCTGCTCCCAGTGCTTTTCAGTGTATTTTTTCTCAATTCAGTTCTCTTATTCCATTGGTTTATGGAATTCCATGAGTTTATCTCAGAAAGGAAACAAAGCATGTATGCCGACTCTGGAGTACTGATGTTTGTTTTTTTCCTGTTTTAATTGTGTTTGGGTTTTTTTATGTATTCGTAACACTTGTCTTAAGCAGTATTTTGATCTGTAGACAGCCCACAAAGTCAAACTATAAGTGACCTTGCCATGTATTCCCTTGAATATCTACTGAGCAGGAGTAGGGTGAGAGTAAAGACTGATTTGGAGATCTTCCAAACATGCCTGGATGTGACCCTGTGCCACGTGCTCTAGGTGCCACTGCTTGAGCAGGGCGCTTGGACTAGATGATCTTTAGAGGTACCTTCCAACCTCAATCATTCTGTGATTGTTATTGGAAAAACATTAGGGAATCCTAGACTGGATTGTTGTGGTCCTAGTGGATATTCCCAGGATATTCTGAGCATGTTTTATGATGAATCTCCAACCTTTTTCACATGTGTACATGCACACATCAGACAGCAGTGAGAACAGATACCCTGCAGTGCAGTGCTATTCACATCAACAGGCTCAGGATCTCACCCAAGGAGTTTCTAAAGGTATGACTAAAAGTCTCTTTCCTCATATTTGCTCCATGTATTTCAGATTTCCAACAAAACTGGGATTATAGGCCTGGGATGTGCCCTAGCTTCTGGTATTCAAAGTGCTCTGCAGATTTTTCAAGAGAAAACAGAAGTCAGCAATGTGAAATAACCATATTCATCTGCAGAACAAAAAAACTCAAACACCCATTTTAGTTTTCCTTATACACCAGCACTGTGCAAAGGAAACAATAAGAAAAGAGTTCCCCATAAATGGGAACATCTATAGTTAGTTTGTGAGCCAGTGCATGACAAATGAGAGTAACTGCAGTGGTACTTACTTCCCCACCAAAGATTCAATGGTTGAGTTATCTTGACAGCGCAGGCGTATGCCATTCAGAGCTGTGTCATCTCTTCCAAACTGGGAGGGCTCCACCTGCAGTAGGAAACACAGAGGGCCAGAGATAAAGGCTGCCTTGATCATGTTTTTCTTTTTCATGTAACTACAGTGGCAACATTTTCTAAGGCTAAGTTTACCAAAAGGCTCACTGTTTTATGTACAGGAGGAGCAAAAGCTCTGCAACAGGTCCTTAGACTTCGGAAAAGAACTTCCTGGGAAGTAGAAAGGTGGGGAAGTGGAGCACAGAGACAGGAGATGGCTGAAATGAGATTTTTACCTTGAGCGCAAATCCACTGGCATAGCCATGGTGGCAAAATTGCTGCCGCCCCCAGTGGCCCCAGTGGCCTCCGTTAGGCACCGCGAGGACAGAGATGTATTCACGTGCTCCTGTGTCCTGGAGGCAGAGACAGAGGAGCAGAATGAGTGTGGCTGGTGTGAGGAGCTTCATGTTTTCCAATCCCAGTCTGCTGAAGGAGAGCTGATACGTGAACAGGGAAATTTATACCTTGCCAGGCCAGGCTGGATTTCCCCATCAATTCATTGACAAACACTGTGGAAACAATAACTCTTCTCCAGAGAGCAGCACAGCACCTGCTGACCTGCTCTCCTTGTCAGCAACAAGCTCCCTTGGAAGTACAGAGAGTTCAGCAGCAAACAAATGGCAGATGCTATGGCTACAAGGCTATTTGTCATCACTGAAGGACTATGTGGAGATCTTTGTGGCCCTTTTTTGTGTTCAGGGATATCTGTAGAACAACTTGGCAGCCTATTGTATGAGAGAAAGAAATCAGGACTACAACAAAGAAACTTGAAATAAGCAACCAAGTTCAGCCTCCTTATGGCTAGGTAAAGTTAAGCTTCTGCAGAGAGCGTCCTGAAAAAAAAAAAAAAAAAAGGAAAATCCTTGCTCAAGATAAAATCCAGACATCCAGACAAGAACAGAAAGACTCAACACTGCCTGGTCAGAGTAGTGGCAAGGGCTCTGCCCACAGGACTACATGCCATATACTCTCACTGCCAAGGAATTTGTAGAAGAGAGAGCAAGAGACCGTCCTGAGAAGCTCCTGGTTGAAATTAGAGGGCTCAGCTGAAAGGGTGACCAGACCTTGGGGAGGACATCCTGGACAAATATGGCTAACAGCACTGTAGCATATAGAGATGATGAAGCCTTCCCCTCATGACTAGAGAAGGTGTCTACTGCATTTCTGGATTACAACTTCCCATGACTATCAAATGTGAGTGGGATGTAACAGAGATGTGGGGGAGAATGCATAGAAATGTATTATACAAATAGCTTTTTACTCCATAATCATCCCAATGACCAGAAAAAGAGGTTCAAGAGCTAGTGCCCAAAGTACTTCTTGAAAGTAAGTGAGATTTTCTCAAAGTTCTTTCTGAAAAAGATGCACAAGTCGCCTTATTTTCATTTCTTTTTTCTTGACACTCTAGGGATATACTGTTTTTTCCCCAAATATGAATTTTCAAAGGTCTAATTCTGGACTTGAACACACATCCAGATATGTTTCCCAACTATGGAGGTTATATACGGTAACAGAGTAATAGTGTCAGCAGTCAAGATTCAAAAAAATGCAAGCATGGTCATAACATATGTTACATCTTATTGCTTCGGTTTCCAGAGCCATGTATGTTATTCACTTAACCAAGTAGACAACAAGATATCAGCAAAGTGACTCAGAAGTCACTGAGGGGAAGCAGGATGGCTTTTAAATGGGTGAACAAGATTGTGAGAGCCTGCGCTCTCCAAGGGAAGAGGCATCAATATCTGGGAACAGAAATGATGGGAATCTTGATGAAGGCACTGAAAAATCACAGTAAGTGACAGAGGCACAGAGTGTTTTCCTTCATAAACCAGAATATTCATCCTTCTTCTTCAAGGAGGGGTGTCAGAGCTTAGAGGAAAGGTGATCTCCCCAGCAGGGACCATGAAACCATGTCTGGTGAGGCAGGTGTGTTTGCTCAGCCAGGGTCACAAGGGACACCTGAGGACATGCAGACCTGCCCTTAGCTGTAGCTCACAAAGACCAAAAGGCAGAGAGAGAAGTCACTGAGAAAGAGCTGGGACCTGCAAGTAACTCCATGAAATAAAAAGCAGAATTCCCACATTCACTTCTTTCTTGGCTGAAAACCACCTTCCTTGTCTGCTTCACCTCCATCAACAGTGATTTACGCCCATGGTCTGGCCAGCATGTGCGCTCCACATCTCCTCCTCATACTGCTCAGATTAGATGACTTACGTGTCTTCCCTGGACCTTTGGACACCATGAGCCTGCAAGGGGAGTTGGGGGAGGAGAAGAAAGGAGATGAGCAGGGAGGCCAACTTCAGGGATGCAGCCATGAGAAATGACTCCCATATGTATTACAGAAGTCCCTAACAAAACTCAATGCCCATACTAATACAGTTACTCTAGTGCTCAGAAAGTATAATTTTCTCCATGTACAACTAAAGGAACTGGGAGTCAAAGGCTATTTTTTTTTCTTAGTAAAGAAATACTTGAACTGCCAGAAGTCCCTCCAGTACTGTGCCTCCTGTAGAGGCAAAAGGAACTTGTGCTGAATTCATTTCCTGAGCAGGTGAATAAAAGCTTGAAACTAGAAGAGAGGTATCAACAGGAATGACAGTGCATGACAAATGGCCATGAAAATAATCATGACAGTTTCTGAGTAAATTGCAGGAGAGGTTCATGCAAGTCCTTGAGATTACAAGAAAGGAGAGAAGATAACATCTACCAAAGAAGTGACCAGTAAGTAAGCACTGAGGGGCAGTCTCAGCTTTATGAATGTGTGGTTCTGTAAGCTGCAAGCCGTTTCATCCTCCTCCCATTATCTCTTGACAAGGTACAAGTTGAGTTGAGATTAACAACATAGACAGGTCTCAACCTGCCTCAAGCCTGTAAGCAGCTCTGATGAACAAACTGGACATTACAATTAACTATAAATCATGTGTAAATCACACTTTCTGGCTCTGACAAACCTTCCTGACCTCCAGCTTAGGATGAGGATGGGACATTCCAAAAGTACTTTCCTGCAGAAGAACTCACCGTTTTATGGAAATAGGACATTCACAAACAGAGAAATCATATCTATTAACAGAGAAACATGAAAGGGCCCTCAGCAGTCTGGATTACTCTATGAAAATATTAAAAAGGGCTTTATTTTTTAGGAAAAAAAGAAGTGGTGCTCTGACTGAACAAGCACATCAACATTGCAGATTTCTCCATGTGAAATAGTCACCATGATTGTCTTTTAAACCAGTAGAAAAAGAAATATGACAGCAATAGAGAGAAACAGGCACCTTCATGGGTCTATTTCAGATGAATCTCTCCCTAAAAATATCCTTCTATCTCCATTGACTACAGATAGGCAGATTCCCCCTCTGGACTACTCTTATATCTTCAGTCTCTTTTTTAAGCTTCAGTAAACTAAAAACAGAAATGCTGGATTAGAAATGGTTTTAACTAACCTGGGCTAATGTTGAAGAGAACAGGAATAATCAATTCATTTGCTCTCTGATTCTCATTTTCTCATTCATTAAGCTGACTCAGATTAATAGGAAATATGCAAGCAAGAGACATCAGAAATGAGACAAGAGCCAGGATTTTCTGGATTCATGAGCACTGAAAGACATTATACAACAAACAACAGATTAAGTATAGCTATTTCATTTATTTAGTATAGGGCAGTTTTATATTAATGCTAGGGTATAAAGAAGATTTCACCTCAAGGTGGTGCTCCTCTTCTGAGCTGGTCTTCAGGCAGTTCCTCACATGCCCTGGACCTTGGATTGTTATATAAATAAATAAGTATTTATGTCATTTTCTACAGCTGGCATCTTTAGACTGGCATTTGATGATTTTGAGGTGCTTTTTTTCTCTCCTGTCAGTAGGTGACCAGCTTTCTTGAAGTTCATCTTCCAGAACCGTGCACAATACCCCAGCTAAGGCTAGCCAAAATGCTGAGGGATTGCTTGGCATGGCTAGAATATACATTCCATTAGGATTTCTGTCATTTTGACAAGAGTTGGATACTGTCATCTCATGTTTAACTAACGCTCCAGTACATGTGGAGTTGTAACTGGGGCTTCCTGCATTTTTCTTTCATACTAAATTAATTTCAGCGTATGTTACTTTATGCTATGCTCATACTGTGATCTCATTGGGATTTCAACCTGCATGACAGCCAACAAGCAAACCATACTTCCTTAAGAATCCTGTTAAGTACAAAAAAGAGACCACATAGTAACTGAAGCTTGCCTCTTGCCTCCTGTCTCATAGTTGTTTACGCTGTAACATTCATCTCTTTTCCTCTAGATATTGTCAGGCAACAGAATGGTCAGGAAAGAAGGTTTAGGTCCTGATAAGGATTAGAGAATGGCAGCTGGAAAAGCAGGATGATGCTGTGGCAGTTCATGGTGGACAGCTGCTGGTTGGCAGCAGCCCAGATGTGCTGAATGGAGGCAGAGGGAAGCCACTTAGAGCACAGCTGGATCCGGGAGATAAGGCCATGGCAGAGAAATGAGTCTATCTTTGCTCATGGTACAGAGAGCCATGAAGTGACAACAGAGCCCAAGGAATTACCTCTTCATGCTCTACCACCTCATGCCTTCTGTAGATCCCCACATACCATTTACTGTCTTTCCCCCACATGACCTACTCATTTTGACAGCTTCTCTTACTCAAGGATCAATCTGCCCTTGATTCCTTTATTTCTATCATTTTAGGCAACATTCAATGTGTGCATACACAGCTATTATTTCAACAAAAGAGTGCATAGATGACCCAGACAATAGTGGTAATAAAAATGGTTAAAAAATTCATCTGCAAAAATAGATTTCAGAGCCTGCATTTTTTCTTGGCAGGACATTTCTGTTCCAGTAAAAACATGCTATGACATAAATATAGAGACAAATTGCAAATGAGTTTACATCAGAGAACCAAAGGACCAAAACTAGATGAGAAAATCATTCACAGAGGAGAACTATTTATAATTGTAAATTCAAGGCAGCACATTTTTCAGCACATTTTCTTGGAGTTGCCGTTGGAGACGTTCTCTCTGTCATGACACCACTGCCATCAGTCTGAAGCCTTGTTTCTTTGAACCTTCTACACAGGTTTTCTGAAGACCTCTCATTGCTTTCACCCCTCTACACAGCTGGTGACATCTTTTTTCTGAAAAGGAGTGCCTAGAATTTAAAAGCATTTCACCTGAGACCTTACTATGCAGCATGGTGGAAACTTTCTATCAATTTACTTAACATGGCTGTTTGGAGAGCTAGAGTAGAACTGGCACCTCCTTTTCTGTAGAACTGCTGCCTAGGCAGTCACTCTCACTTACACCTTGGGGAAGCTGATTATTCTCATGTTAGCACAATACATTACACCTGTGTTTATTTGGAATTCTATCCCCATCCTCTAATGTTCTTCAGCTTCTCCCAGGTTGGTGTCATCTATAAATTTAATAAGCAAACTCTATTCTACCATGCAAGTCATTAGTAAAAATATTGAATAATTCCAGACTCAGAACAGTCTCCCATGGAACATGGCTTGATGCATCTTTTCACAATGGGATTCAGCTCTTGACATTTTTACCATTGATTAAAATTGCTAATTAAAAAAAAAAAAAAAAAAAGCCAGAGCCTCCAGCAGTGCAGTTTTACTGACAGCCAGAAACCAATGTCAATTTACACCCATTGCAGATCTACCACTTTAACTTAAGTAGTCTTTAACTAAAGATCACTTTATATTAAAAAAACCCTGACTAAAATACAATGATGTATTCTAAGAACATATTGAGAAAAGTTCCCAGAATATACTATAACCTCAGTCATATCCAATTCACTAAAGAGAAATCTATCATACGGCCAAACTGGTTCATCTCTCGTTCCCTAGCAGGGTCCTAGATCCCTGAGTGTCCGAACTGTGTAAGGCCTAGTACATACCTGGACTTCTTTGCCCCAGTAAATCAAGTTGTTCCCTTGATGGGGATGTGCTAGCAGTTACTACCAAATGTTCTGCATTGGGATCCAAATCAATTTCTAGCATAGACACAAGCTGGCCCTCACCACTTGGTCTGGGGACCATGCAATGCTGGCTGGTGCTAACAGCAAAAGCAGAGTGGAAATAATCCCTAGGCACATCAGTCCCAGAGTGTCCACTGTACCAACGGTATAATAGAGGGCACCACAACTGTCTTTCTTCTTAATATTGCCTTCCCCTAGTTCCCAGCAGTGAGCCTCAATCGTCCTTCCTCATTCCCTCGGGGTGTGGTGCAGCCTGTTTTCAGCCACGTACACCATGGCTGGTGGCTGTGTTTGCAGGTTGGGTAACACCAAGCCCAGCAGAGCAGATCCAGGTCTGGGAGGGAGGGAGGGAGGGAGGGAGGGAAGGAAGGAAGGAAGGAAGGAAGGACGGAAGGAAGGAAGGAAGGAAGGAA
>JAVCKT010099645.1:7447-29090 GCA_032273925.1 Rhynchotus rufescens | reverse complement strand
AGTAACTATTTTGCTCAGATTACTTTTTTCACTTGTTTCATAAATAAAGTAACAAATAAGAAACTGGGGATCAAAAAGCCTTGAGCTGGCACCGTGGTCTAGCAACGTTTTGTTGCTTGGTGGAGCTGATTTGAGCTCGCTGGCTGGGAGCAAGGAGGGACCACGGAGACAGAGGAGAATGAGCTCAGACCAGGAGAGCCGCCTTTGCCATCCAACACAGCAGAGGCTGCGAGTCTGGAAAAAGGAGACTCCAGAACCGAGGAGAAGGAGCAAGGGTCTGTCAAACCACGAAGGTCAATGTGGAACTGCCCTAGAAATGGAACTGATTGTAAAGGCTATTTTTATAGCACCTGTAAAGCTCTTGCATTCTGTACCACAAAGGCTTTGTTTATAATCTTCTTTAAAGTAGTGATTTTTAGTCGATTTCTGAATTCTGTTGTGACAACTGTGCCTGTTTTTGCACAATAGGCACTTTCCCAGCAATTCATATAACACAACTGCAACAGAAAGCTGGAAATAAATCTGAAAATTGTATTAGTATGTTTTTTAATTGTGCTTTTGGGGTTTCTGGTGATGAAGCATTTCAATAGGATGACTCAATATTTTTCTGAGAAAGTGGGTGCACCACTGTCCATTAATGTGAATTAAATGAAGGAATTTACTTGTTCATTACTTGTATAGAGCCTCTGTATTTTTTTGTTACTTGGTTAACTTTGATCATCTCCAACATTTTAATCTGAAATCAGTGCAAGCTTTCTTCATTTATCAGGCAAATATCTTAGAATATACTTCTTTTTTCCAATATACTGGCTATATTTTAGAATATTCTGTATTTTAAGGCTTAAAAGAGCTCGATAATTTGTTTTATTGTTAATCTTCTAAGGCTAATTTTCAGGGTAGTGTTGGCTGCATAAGAAACAGTTAATTATGTGACCTACATGCTTTGTCTCAGACACAAGTCTGCTCAGTCCTCTGTGGTGAAATGCCTTATTAAATACTGTACTGATTTATGTCGATCTGCAGAGAGATAGAATCGTTAAAGGGAAAAGATAAAGGGAAACAAAGGGAAATTTGCTCAAATCCAAGGACTGTAGGTTCAGAAGTAGAGGAGCTATTAGCAGCGTAGATTTAAAATGTAAATAAGTAAATATAAGAAATGTAAATATTCATAGTTGATGTAGTAATGTAAACATTCATAGTTGATGCCCAGCAGCTGTGGGGCCAGAGAGGCAATCAATCAGTATGTGTTTTCCAGAAGTTCATCAGTTGGTTGTTGTGGCGCGGATGCCCTGGTCCAGTTTTTGCCTGGAATGGGTTTCCATTTCCATTTCTGCCCATCCCTGGCAGTGCAGTGTCCAATCTGGCCCTGTCGTCACCCCCTGTAAGCGACTCCCTGTGCTCTTCCCTCTCCCGTTTCTGGAGGTGGGTGCTTGGCAGCGCAGCGGGCAGGGCCCTGCTGAAGCGGCCCCCAAGCTCCCCCTGCAAAGGGTTTGGGGGGCCAGACAGCACCACTGCCTGTGAGCCGCAGCTGGGCAGCCACTGCGGGGCTTATAGGTGGGAGGTGTCCCGTGACAGAGCACGTTACAGGGTCTGCGTTACAGCCTTTGTAATGCTGCTTCTCCTTACTACAGAGCATTAATTCTTTATAATTGAATTTGCAGCTGTGCAAACATCAGTTCGCTGGAACTGAGCAGTGGTACCTACGTTTTCATTTCTGTCTGCATATCTGCTCGTGGTGCAGTGTGTGCTGAGGTGCTGCTCTTTCCCTGGACTTGGAATTCATTTTCTTTGCACAATGTCCTGTGTACCTCAGCAGGATGAGGAAACACAAGGTCTCCAGTGGAGAGGAAAACACAAGGCTGTGGATGTATTTACAAGACTGCTTCAACTTGAAGGGCAGGGTTTTGTTCAGCTGTTGCTCCCACAGGGTTCATGATAGCAGCTTTGCTCCTTCCCCCTGCACCCAGCAGTGTGACCCAAACACAGCGCGAAGCGGCCGCCTCTGCTCTTCATCCTGCTGCGCTATGAACCTCCACAGGCTGGATTCCCACATAGCTTTCACACAGTCACAGAATGGCTGAGGTTGGAAGGGACCTCTAGAGATCATTTAGTCCAACCGCCTGCTCCAGCAGGGACGCCCAAAGCACGGGACACAGGCAGCATCCAGGTGGATTTGGGAGATCTCCAGAGAAGGAGACTCCACCACCTCCCTGGGCAGCCTGTTCCACTGCTCTGTCACTCTCACAGGAAAGAAGTTCCTCCTCACATGGAGATGGAGCGTCCTGTGTTTCAACTTATGCCCACTGCCCTTTGGCCTGTCCCTGGTCACCACGGAGAAGACTTTGGCCTCTTCCTCCCTACATTCTCCCCTCAGGTTTTTGTTTCCTTGCCAGCTCATCAATGTTCAAATGTTCATCCTTTTCAGAGTTTTGTTTTTAAGACAAAGTAGAGGCACATGACAAGGCAGAGAGGTATCAGCAGCATTTATTTTATAACTTAATGTTAAAAAAAAAAAATAAGCTAGGAGAAAGAAAACAGTTCAGCATCTTTATTAACAAGAGTGGTGCCTGCTGCCAGGCGGAGCTGGAGCTGGTTGTCCTTCAGCAGGCTTCTCCCTTCCGATGGTGAACGCTCTTCTCTGCAAGGCCCTGATTTACCACCGTGGTTGGAAAGCAACTAACAATCTGCAGATGATGTTGTGATATGAAGAAAAATTAGGAAGCGGTTGCCTTATTAAACCTGCTTAGCTCTTGCTTTGCTAGAGCTCTATGATTTGCTTTAGTATTGAAATCCTCATGAAAAAAAATCTTTCTCCTGGCACAGTAAAATCTGTATTTAAAAAGCTTGCAAAGATAAATATTTAATACCCCAATAGGCATCCAAGCGCTTTCAACAGATTCATGAGCATCACGTGTGCCAAAACCAATTCTCCTGTGTGGGATTAGATGACCTTAATAGATGGTAAAAACTGGATATTTTAGTCTCTTCAGGGTGCAGCCTCGGAGTGACAAATGCTGCAAACAGGGGGGGCCTCTGATGCTTCCCCCTTCCCCCTGCCCCATCCCTCCTTAGGGCTCGTGAGGCAGCGCTGGGCTGCAAGGGGGGATCCGGGTGTGTTGGTGGCCTCATCCCAGAGGCGGGAAGAGCCCTGGGCATGGGAGGCTCTGAGGGCTCCGGTAGTCGCATCCCAAGGGAGTTTTGTGCGTTTTGCACAGTGTGCTTGCTGCTTTGTGCAAAAAACATGGGATGCACCTTCGGGCATGGCTAGGGCTTCCTCACGGGAACGACGCCGGCTCAGTGCTTCCTATAAGCCAAAAGGAGATGGAAGGAAAAAAGAAGCGTTACATGGAAGAAGGGCAAAACTTCCTAGTCTTTTTGCCCACTGGCAATTTTATTCCTCCCCTTGTTTTCCAAAGTTGACATTCGTATTATCCATGTTTAAAATGCCGGGCTGTTTGGGGGTCTGTTTTTGCACATGGGGTTGCAAATGGCACCCGGGTGATGGCACCTCCGCTCGATCTCCTTATTCCCTGCTCTCTGCCAGAGCGTTGGCTTTACCAAAGCAGTTGGGAGGCGCCTTGTCAGAACAGTCCAACGTTTCAAGAAAAGAAAAGTTTGAACAGTACCAAATAAAGCAATACGCCAAGGGCACCATACCCAAACCATTAACTCTTAGGCCAGCTTCACTGACTTCGCTTGAGGTCAGCATTTCACCCCTAGAAAGGGGAGTAATAGATTTTGCTTCATTTTGTTTTCTCCAAACTTTTCTTCCTTTTTCATTATCTTCCCTAGTAAATGTAGCATAGATATTTCCAGTCAATTCCTCCCATTTTGGTTTGTTTGCAAAAAGCACCATATGCGCAAGCTAATGTTGCCCTGGCTTGTTCTGCCAGCTCAGTGCTCTGGGTGGCTAAACATCCTTCTGCTAAAAGAAATTGTAGAGCTTGCTTTATTTTAAAGGTCATTTCTAATTTCTTCTGGCAAAAACTTGCTTTCCTCTTACTGACAGCTTCTCTTCTGGTTGGTGCTTTGATTTTGTCATTGTTGGCTACCTTAATTAAACTTACTGTAAAACTGATTTCTACAACAAATTAAATTTTCTGTCTTAAAGCATGTCCCATTACTGTTTACCTCCACAGACACCTTTCCTGTCAACTAACTTATTTTTCTTTGTGATTTCCAATGTTTTCACCTTACTATTCTCAAATGATGTTTTAATTTGTTGACCTGTGCACAGTAGTGCTCACCTGCAAAGCTCATCTTGCTTCTGTTCTGAACCAAGTTCTTTCATGCTTAGCCGAGTATTGGCTCCTTTCTGCTCGCTGCAGAGGTTCCCCAGCCAGATGCAGCTGTGTCAATGTGCAGTGTGGGGATGCACGTTCACCTCTTTTCTGGTTTCTTTTCAGTGCTTTGCTGTGCGCTCCCTGGGCTGGGTAGAAATGGCTGAAGAGGATCTGGCTCCTGGGAAAAGCAGCGTTGCGGTGAACAACTGCATCAGGCAGCTCTCATACTGTAAAAACGACATCAGAGACACCGTGGGCATCTGGGGAGAGGTAAGAACATGATGAGCCTCTGCTCCTCTGAGGACGTCAAATATCTTGGGGAAAAAACCTGTGTAGCCGTGCTTGTTTTTTTGTCAACCTAAAATGATGAGTTAAAAGGGCATTAGTCAGAAGTTAGACTTAGAGGGCCCAGGTTTCCTGTGCTGTGTTTTACAGGAAAAGAAAAAGTATTTTCAAGCCCCGTGTTGGGACCTTCCTTGTCTCAGCTGGCACTGACAGCAAATGCAAAGTGTTCAAGGGCAGGTTTGATGTTGTGGTTCCAAATGACTCGTGACAGCCAGTACCACAAAGGCCTCCGTTTAGCATTGACATCTTTGCTCTGTACGTCTTTGTAATGGACAGTAAAATCTAACAGTATAACAACAAAGCTACCAGTGGACCCTGTAGATTACTACTCGCCAATAAAAAAAATATTTCCCAAATTATAGACAAGAAATCAAAAGGAGGGAGGCTGAATAAGTTGGAAAAAAAAAAGTTAATTCTGATTAACTTTTTATAATGACTAATGTTTTATAATGATTAATGTTTTATAATAACATTTTTATAATGACTGTGTTTAGACGCACACAAGTAAAACTATTGAAAAATTAGTGGAATGTTTTTACAGACTGCAAGTTTTACAGTAATGCTTTGGAATGCTCTTGGAGGCAACAACAGAAGGAATGTGGAGGGGCTAGTAAGTGAAAGAAGGAAGGAGCAGCTGGGGCTGTGGTGGCGAAAGACACAGAGCACACAGAGACAAATCAGTGGGAAAACAGGCTTCATTATTTAGTTGCTCTTGGAGCAGCTTACTTGGACTTTGGCCAGGTCTCATGCTGTGCCTCTCTCCTGACCTGTCACCAGGAGAGCTGCACTAATGTGCCTTTACTGGGATTTACAGTGATCTGAATGCAAAAGCAATGTAGGAATGAGTGTTGTCGCCCTTGCTAGTGTCTGTGTGTGACCTAAGAGAAGCAATGCTGCCAAACAGAAGGAAATGTATTTCCCTGTCAATGCTATGAGGCTTCTTGAAACCCTTACTGTGTTTCAAGCCAAACTGGTGAAAAGTTTCTGTTTCCTTAAAAATATATTAATTAAAAATATCCTTATATTTTGCTCCGCACTCCAAAGCAGTAGGGAGGCACTGTGCTTGAACAGATGCTTCCTAAATAGTGGTCTTGATTTTAAAAGAAATCATTAGAACCGCCCTCCCTTCTCTTTTTTTTGTGCTGGCACTGTAATTTAGTTTCAAAAGGGACTGAAGGAGCACGTTTGAAAGAGGAATAGGGGAAAAAAAGTGTGCTGGTCACTGCCATATCAGATGAGCACATCCAGCAAAACATCTGTCACAAACCACAAACGATGACTGCAGACCAAGGTTTTCACATTGCCTAAAGATTTGTTCTACCTCTAATGCAATAGAAGTGAGATTGGGCCCGGGACCTGCCCCTATGGGGCTCTTCCTGCGAGAGCCCTCCCTGCACGAGGCCTGATCAGCTCAGCTCCCGCTCTGTCCGGATCGCTTCTGGCTGCCCTGGGCAGTATTTTCATCTCTAAAATACCCTTTATATGATAGGGCAACAAAATTGAGCAGAATACATTGCTTCTGCCTGCCGCCAAGCTACCCTTAGAGATGCAAGGATAATTTCCAGTGACTTGTGTTCCCTATCTCCTCATTCCCTGACATTTTCCAGCTAATTTGGATTCAGATTTATTACCCTAACATTGCATTTTGCATAATGAACAGGAATTTACCTTCTTGTAATCATTTCTTCTGGAATAAATGTATAAGTAGAAAATGGACTCCAAAAGCAATCTCTGTGACACTTGGTGACTTGCTTTACACAGACTATTTAGTGCTTCTGACCTCCAAGCACATTTCTCAGCCTTCCTCTTTGCTGTGGTTCTGTTTTCTCTTTGGTCTCCTCCATCATCCTGGTCTGCCTGGTGCTATCCTGGCTCTGTGCCAGGATATTTCCCATGTTCTGTGTGACATAAGCAGCCCAGTAAGCCCTTGCTGCTGAGCCCTAAACCCTGGCTCTTCCGAGGGGCCTGCGCGGCCCAGCGGCGTCTCGGGCGCGCGGGGGAGGCCGCACGTTAGCGCCTGTGAATCAGCATCAAAGGAAGAAAAGGTCTCTGCGTCTGTTCCCTCCAAGGAGCATCAAAGGAAGCTTCCTCCTAGTTCTTTCATGCCAGAAGATTGAGGGAGAAATCCAGAATTCTGCAATAACTGCCGAAATTCACACTGAGGTCTCAGCGCTTGGTTTTCCCCTTTCGTTTCTTCAAAGAGTGCCTCCGAATCCTCTGACGCACACAAATTTCTGTCAGTTCCCATGCCCCCTTGGCTACAGCTAGTGGAAAGCAAGCATATCCCAGCGTAAGGAAAGAAGTCTGCCTTAAGAGTGTTGGTTTTGATAGAAACCTTTAATGTGAAAACCATTTTTGACTTCTCTTATCTTTGTAGGAATTTACCAGAGAAGGGATAAGCAAATAAATTGTTGAATAACTGGTGCCTTTTATTAAAGGAGTTAGACATGCATTTAAAAGATGTTAAAGGCTTTTGTGGTTGGAAACATTTAAAAGTACAGTCATAGTAAAATACTGCTTTGAGAAGTGAATAAAACACTGCAAGGGAAGTGAACGAGCTTGTTTTCAAACACTCTGGAAGCAAGTGGGAACTTTGGGTACGTTCAAAGAGGACGCAAGGCTTAGCAGGGTCAGAGTAGCAGCTTGAGAGGGGGTCCTGCTGTGGAACTAACTGCTCTTTATCTGGCTTTGCAGGGCAAAGACATGTACCTCATCCTGGAGAACGACATGCTGAACCTGATCGACCCCATGGACCGCACCGTGCTGCACTCGCAGCCCATCGTGAGCATCAGGGTCTGGGGAGTGGGACGCGACAACGGCCGGTGAGTCCTCGCCCTCCTCCTCCTCCTCCCTCCTGCCCCACTGCTCTTTGTGCCTGCTGCTGGTAGAGCCACGGGGATGCCCAGGGCCAGCTGCTGCTCCTGTCATTGAATGCCCCTGTCCCGTGGCTACGCTCGTCCTTTCCAATGGCTAAATTATTTTTCTTCTTCTTCTTGCTTTTTTAATCTCCCTTTCATCCTGTTTTGCAATATCTGCACAGAGCTGACTTTTCAGATGGACTCAGACAAGTCCATCAAACAGCATGTGCAACACTGTATTGTTTCAAATATATAAAGAAATTTTATATAAAAAATATGTTTTCAAATATGACCCATAGTATATTTCATCTCCTGGCCATGCGAAGGTATGTCTTTCTGCTGGTTAAAGTTAAATGTGATAGTTGTTTTTCCCTAAATGTATGCATTTGTTTCCACATTCTTGAGATATTTCATTTGGTGGAGAGAAAAGTTGCATTTATTCCATTAGTATTTCATAAATATCTTGATACAAGAAAGTTCCTTGAAGTGTTCCAGAATAGTGAGGTTTCTCTGCATCCTCCCTGAAATCTGTTGGAAAGGAAGCCAAATTTCCTTTTTCCCTTAGAGTAAAACCACAGGTATGTGCTTTAAAGGGCTTTCCTGAACTGGAGCCCGTCTTCTATTAGCTCTCATTCCTAACTGGTCTTCCGTTGGTAATATCCTGCTCTTTCATGTAACCTCATGGGAACAGGATTGAGAAACTGCTTTATTTAGAGGTGGATAGCAAACTGCTTTCTTGTCCCATTAAACTTTTTGACGTGGCAAAAGGATCCCCTTTCTCACTGAGCAATTCCAAGATCTTAAGGCATATATATTCATAGGTAATGCATCCTGATGCATTATAGTAAGTTCTCTTTTCTCCAACTTCTAATTAAAAGTTTCATTTTGGGCCTTGAAAATCTTTTCAAGTAAAAGATTTGTACAAGTTCTGTATTCCCACAAAAAAAAAAAAAAAGGTTATCTCTGGATACATTTCCAAAAAGAAAAAGTGATGTTTCTGTTACCAATTTCATCTTTCTAAACTTTTCCTTGTGTGAATGGCTTTTATTTTATTTTATTTTATTTTATTTTATTTTATTTTATTTTATTTTATTTTATTTTATATTGGTTCTTATTTTTGAGAGATTTAAAAGGGCAAACCCAGGTAGAAATGATGGGAGGCAAAGAGATTTTAGCTTCTTATGAATAAAACATTGAAGTGCTTTGTTTGCTTGAGAAAATGAGTGTGCTGCACATTCCCTTCAAGTCAGAATTATAACAGCTTTCCTTGGCCAGGAAGTCAAGCATCTTTTGGGACGTCTCAGCATAATGCAGCTGAACAGAATTCAGGAATTACAGACTGCAGGAAGGCAGCTTTGCTTTTTCAGTACTTTTTTGAAGCATTTACAGGTTTTGCAATAGCAAATGCATTTAGATGAGCATAAGGCCCCTCAATAGGCCTGGAGCTGGTGGGGAGCTTGTGCTTGTGGAGGTCGTTCTGCCTGCACTGACCTAGACCACAGCGATGCTGTCCAGCCACGGCCAAGGATATCTAAAAACCTCTCCACCAGGAGCAGGAACGAGCATCTCTGAGCCCAGTCCTGCTTGGTTTTGTGCTGTTTGGAGCCCGAGGATAAATGGCAGCTCTTTGGAGATTTCTGCAGAAACTAATGTCTCTATTGGGAAAATTTCTCAGCTCTGGAGTATATGGCTAAAGTTCACATTCAGACGTTTAAAATAGCTTAAACACTTTTAAAATCAAGTTTAAAATAAAATAGAAAACCGTTCTCCATCTTGATTGTAAGAGGTAGAAGTTTACTTTCTCCTGAGCAGTGATTTTATTTATGACAATGACAATACAGAGAACCAGCGTTAGAGCAACTGAACTCATCCCCTGTGTTTCTAGCATCAGAAGAGGAATCTGGCCCTTCTGTGTTGAAATACAGCACTTGTTTCCAGAAGAAATTACTTGTCTTGATTGGTTGATGTAGATAACAGTAAGAAAGAGTTTGCTGAAGCTTTAATATATAACCACACAATAAAAACCAGCCCTAATATCCCATTTGGTGACACAGTAATGTTCTTGCTGTGTTTAATGGGATCTAGGTTTTCCCTCCCAGGTAGTTTGATTTCAGAGCCCTCCTGTACTCATAGATGCATCTGCAGGAATGTTGTATCCAGTGTGACTTTCAGCACGGGAGTGGAAAATCCTTTATCCACCCATTTAAACAAATAAGATTGCTGGTAGAAAATCCAAAACCCAAGCAAAAAGAACAAATTTATGACTGAATGGTCAGATTTACAGTGAATGTGGGGAGTTTCAGTGTAGGAAATAGAGTTTGGAGGATAGCATGACGGATGCAACGTTGCCGAACCAGCGGCAACACAACCAAAAACCTTTTGGTGAAAAGAGAACCAGAACCATCCTGGGAGACCAGAACATAGTTCGTGGTCTCAGCAGATGCTTGGTGGCCTGAAGCATTTTTTTTTGTTATTTGAAATGAGGGAAACGAAGCAGTTGAGCTGGCAATTGTAACATATTTGCTTGTTGTTATATGCATTAGCAGGCGCTTGGGTAAAATTAGCTATTTAGTCACCAAGTAGGAGACACTAGAGCCACCCACTGATTGAGGTAGCACTTTCTGTGGTTTGATTTTGCCATCGGAAAAAGTGTGTGGAATGCCCTGTTTCTTCTGTGGATAGATTTTCCAGGAGGCCTACAAAATTCAAGCTTTTCATGTGTACAAAATCTAAGCTTTTCATGTGAAACTCTCCTGGAAGTTGTTACACGTGAATATGGTCAATATATTTTATGTTCCAAGCATCCATATAGTAAAACTTACTCTATTCTTAAAAGAAGTGATTCAACTCTAAAAATTGTAGATTTTTTTTGTATTCTCTATATTGACTTTATATTTCTCCATAATAATCCTTTTTAACTGCATTTTGTTTGTAGTCATTTATTTGGGTAGATTTTGCTTTGGAAGATAAGAAGGTTTTCTAACGACACCTGACCAGATGATTTTCTAAGCTATGCAGTAATGAAAGATTGATGAAATACAGAGATCTGCTGATGAAAATTTAATCTGAGGATGCGTCTGCTAACTCACCTCAGGCAGGGATGTCTTCTGGGAGACTGTAATAATTCTCTCTGTGCGTTACACTATTATCTTGACCTCTAGAGTTATTTTTTTTAAATACAGTTCTGTTTTAAGCCAAGGCTTGATCATTTTGTTGATTTAAGTTGTGTGATAATTTGGGGTTTGAAATGTGGTTTTTTACGCTTTCAATTAATCATTTGGATATGTACCTTTAACCTTAATTAAAAATAGTGTGTAGTAGTGAACAGAAATAGGTTTTCTCTAAGGGAAGTTGGTGGATAGGTGTGTATGGAGATCTAAAAAATCACTTTACTGAGACTCTGAGCTACCATGTTTGATAAGTATATATGTACATAAAGGGAAAAGAGACATATTGTATATGTCTATCCTTTTGGAAGAATTTCTGTATCATTATGATGATTTTTAAGAGTGAAACTTCTATCTTGTGTTGTAAGAACAGTCTTCCTATGCTGCTGTACTGCAAACAGGGCCATGAAAATTTACTTAATACTGTTTTCAAATAAGAAAAATCCCAATAATTGTTTAAATATTTGACTTCAAGGCGGCTGAGACCTTTGCTGTGTGGAGGATTTGTGGAATCTCAGACCTGTGGGTGAATGATGGGGAGAGCTGTGTTGGGTTCTTACAGAGCAGCCCGTGACATGCTTTTAAAGGCATCTGGATAAATCCTAGCCTCAGAGAGCCCCAGAAAGGGTTGTTCTTTATGCTGTGAGCTCTACATTAATCATTCCTTGGCCAGGCTGGGTTCTGTTCCCCCTTCTCAGCCGCTGGTGATGCCCTTTGCTTGGAGAGCAGCCTGCTAACAAGGAGGTGAGGAGAGGAAATGGCCCATTCATTTTGTAAAGGAGTTTCCCCCACAGACTGTTTCTCTGGATCCTCCCTTATCTTCATTGTTCTTCCAGGAATCCAAAGCCCAGCTCAACTCCATGGGGCCTGAGCTGCCTGAGAGATCACTATCCCCTCAGCTGGTGGACTCTGAAGTGGGGGGGTTCCTCCAGCAGCCCCACCTTCCAGCTCAACTGCTGCTGGTTTTCTGCCCTTTCCTGGATATCTAGGAATGAAACGAGGCCAGGAGCGAGAAATGAGCTGTGGAAGAGAGAGACAGGGACTAGATTGGAGTAGAACAGCACACAGTGGCGAGGGGGAGGCTGGATCTGCCTGAAAATGAGCAAGGCAAGCACCAAAGTGTGTAGATACCTCCGGTCAAATGGAAATAATCCTGTGAGGCTGGAAGAGCAGAGAACGGGAAGAACAAAACAGGAGCTGCCAGAACAGAGCGCAGCTCCGAGGAGACAAGAGCTGAGGGAACTGCTGGGGTGGTGACAGTGACAAGAAAAACATGGGGAAAGCAGAGGGGGAAATGGGGTGAGATGGGGTGAAACAGTGGCTCAGATTTTCACAATATGGGGGACTGAAAAGAGTGTCCTGTCTTGCTGTTTAGGCAGCCAAATGAAAAAGGCCTTGTTTCAGAGGCATCTAGCACCTGCACTCTCCATTGACTTCAGTGGGATCTGTGTACATTCAGTGTCTTTGAAAAAGACTAAATTCAGATTTGGAAACCTGTCCCTAGACATTCAGATCTGAAAGTTTGCGCTTGAGTGGCAGTAAGGGCTTGTTATCCAGTGCTGCAAACCCTGTCTTAGTGTGGCTGTATCCTTTCAGTGACGCTGTCCTGTTGTAACGGAATTTCTCCTTCCCCTTTTCAGAAGATATCCCAGCTTCAGTGGTGGGGGGCCACAGCCGCCCCACTCAATGTGGGGTCCGTGGGGTCCGCGGCCTCCAGCTTTGCCTGTCCGGGCTGGAGGCCTCCCCTGAGCCCCCTTATCGAGCTGTGCAAGATCATGAATAATAAACCTGCTCCTCTGCATTAACTTGGCATGGACAAGAAGAGCTGAAAAGAAAGCAAATTAAAACTGAGTGGCTTTATGCACCTGCTCTTCAGCAAAGATAACACCCTTCAAAGGCTGTGTAATTACAGCTGAAGTCTTCAAGCCCTGAGACACCATTAATCAATATTGCCTGTTCCCCTGGGTCCCTATAACCTTGGAGTAAGGACGAAACACAGCAAGGAATCGTGTAAATAGGGCACAGGTGAGGGATTGTGCTGGAGGAAAGGGATTTTACTGGCTTTTCTGACCCGTATTCTTGGATGACTTCTTTTTTTAGAGTAATCTTTTCCTTTCCTTTTGAGTATCCATTTCTGTGTATTTTAATAGCATTTTCCTCTCTTGCTAATGAATAGCTAGGTGGTTCTCTGTAGAAACTTCCAAGGGGGATATGTGTGTGTGTGTCAGCAGCCTGAGACCCTTCTGCTGGATTCCACCACCACCATTAAGAACGATTATGTGTGGCACTAGGGTTTTATAGTTTACAGATGAGGTCAGGGAGTGGCTCAAGTGCCTATGAAGGACAGGCCTGGGGAGAAGCCAGGCCATGGAGCTATGTAGGTATTTGAAAGGTGCAAATGCAGAAACAGCAGCTTAGGAGCATAGTAGAAGTAGAATTATGCCAGCAGCATCACAAAAATGTGGAGCAAGGGACAAATCTGGAAGAGGAAAGTTAGGAAGATGTGTGTGGGAGAGGAGAGGGAACGGAGAAGTCCATAAAGGAGGGAGCGGAGAGTTTGGGGAAGCGGCGTGGCCTGAGTTTGGGAATAAAGGAGAGGGCTGCCCCACTCCTTAGGAAAACCTCCTTGGACAAGGGGCACTTGCTGTGGTGAGGGGAGACAGACTTTTTAAATTGCACTGAGAACTGATTTAACATTTCTCTCCAGGCAAATAATACATTTAAGCACAGATTACAAATAGTTGATGTAGCAAGGTTATCTGATTAGCTAAAAACCAAGTAAATAAAGACAGTGTTCTGGTGGAGTCCGTGACTTTTACACATTTTTGCTAGAACATCTATGCACATTCCCTGTGACTCCAGCCATTCAACTTTTCCAGTACTTCAGGATACAGCTAGGGTGGCCTGTGGATTTAACTGGCTGTGTTGTTGCTAATAGCTGGACCTGCTTGGAAAAGCACTTACTGGGCTGCAGATCTGCTGCTGATTGTGCTGCTCTTTCCACTCTGTGCTCATCGGGCAGATGCTGCATCCAGACTGGGCCCCCCTATTTAACTGCTGCTTTAACTCGGTGGCGAACCAGGGATGCGAGTGAAGCAAAGGCAGCTGCTGCTCTGCTCGTGTGGACAGAACCACCCAGCTTCCAGGCTCCCTGGAGGCTTCCCCCTTGGCTTAAGTACGGCTCGAGGTGGTTTAAAATCACCTTGCTGGGGCTGCCTGGTGGCCAGCCTGCTCTGCAGCAGCACCGCGAGCTCGGGCAGCGAGCGACACCGGCACGAGAGGGGAGAAGGGGCTCGGCAGCCCCATGAAGTGCTCCAAAACCCGCCAATTCAGCAGCAGTTTTCTTCAGAAATAAAAATCTTACAACCATTGTTTTTTTCTTTCTTTTATCAAAACTTAAGTGTATTTTCAGCTCTCTTATAGAACTTAAGAAAAAATAAATAAATCAGTCCAGCAGTGGCTCTCACATGGCTAGACAGTTTTGTATGGGAGCTGCTGAGTTATTAATCAGGTGGGCACGTGCAACCCTTCAGAGCGGAGAAGAGGCCACGGAGAGCACAGGGCACTGCAGAAAAGAGCAGTGTCTGAAGAAACCTCGTGCAGGGAATACTTAAAGCGTGGGGCTGCCTGGGCTCTTTGTTGCTCCATTGCGCAGTGTTGGTGCGAGCGGCAGCACAAGGTTCCCTCATAGGAAGGGTGGGCTGTTTGAAAAGGTCCCCCATTCCTAAGAACTGCGTTTGCTGGGCTTGTTGTTTCCTCTTGCAGCCAAAAATTAGACTTCTTTAAAACGTGATCACTATACTGGTTTCTGAAAAAGTCATTCAGAGGAGAAAATCCTCTGTGCAGTGGAAAGGGTTTAACTCAATTATCCCTGCTTAAGGAAATGTGGGACATTTCACGGCTTGTTAACACAGCAAGTTAAAAAGCAAGGAAGCAGCCAGAACACAGGCTGTCTCCCGTTTTACATCCCATCTAGACAGCTAATGATTGTGCCAGACTGGCGCTGTAGGGGTAGGTGGGTGTTTCTCTATATGGCTTCGCTGTGTGAATGTTTATATCCACTTACATGGCCACATCTTAAGTTTGCATGAGCTTGTTATACTCCTGATATCAAGGGAACCTGTGAAATGCCCAAGTATTTGTAGACTACCGTAGATCTTTCGATATCTGACACATGCTGCAGTAAAATTTACAGCTTTTGTGCTGTGTTTCTGCCTGAACATTGTCACAAACTTGTCTGCTGTGCACTAGTATAATAAGTGGGATGTGCCTCTAAACATAAGAGGATGCTCTTGGTATCAACTTAGCCACCTCAATTATTTAAATGTCATCTCTGCCTCAGGATTCCTTTCCGTGTTTGCTCCTAGCCGATTGCAATTCAAATATTTATATGCAGTACATTTTTATGTAAATCATAGCATAGACTGTCTTATCCACTACATGTATTTAAAAAATATTTGCACTTCGGGCATATAATTCTGAGGATAACCTGCTGGCATGTTTCCTAATGCTCTCTCCACGTGGGAAAAGGGCCTTTGTTTGTCAGTGGTATTCAGCACAATTTGCCCTCTGGTGATGGAGGTTGATTCCCTACTAAGGTCTTTTCCAGGGTTGTAGATTGATGAGCAGAAACTTGAATGGTAATTTGAATTTTAAAAAGTGATTTTTTTTTCCAATAGAGAATTCAAATGACTTAAATGTTCTTTTTTTTTTTTTCTTTTACTGACAGACTTGTTTTTGTACTGAGTTACAGTGTCACGTGAACATCAGCAATTTTGAAAGAACAATGTGCTTAATGACATTGAAAAATCTGCGCACTCCCTTTCATGATACTGGTACCGGTCTGTTTCACATAAATGCTCTTCTTCTTAATGCCATAAAAATAAGTTCAATTTGCAACCTGAATGATGCATTAAACATAGAACTCAGTCGTCTCTGTAAAACATTTCCATATTTTATTGCTTGAACTTCCCTTCTCTCCACCTTGTTTAGTTTCAGAGGTGTAAACCTGCACCCTCAGACTGCCCTGTCCACCCAGACTGCTGCTCTTGCTGCATTTAGGATAGATGAAATCAGTCAAGATTTCCACTTCAGCCAAGCAGCTGTGAAGCTGAGCTTGCCTTAGCTCTGGGGTGTCTCTTAGGGACTCATGGAAGTGTTTGGCATGATGCTGTTTGTGGCAGGAGTTGTAGGAAATCATTCTTATAATGAGGCAGGAGTGATCTATCCTGGGCCTTACGGCTGCTCCCCTGAACCTACAAAGCCTCTCCTGACAGTTTCAGGTCCTGCTTTGGGCACACTGCTTAGGAGGCATTACTCAGTTTGCTAAGGCTGTGCTGAGTTGCTTTTACCTTGTGGTTGTGTATTGGCAAGTCCTTCCTCTTTGATTAAGCAGTTGAATTTATGAATCTTCATTCTGGTACTGTCTGAAGGATCAAAACAAATCCCGGGTGTGTATCTCCAAAAGGGTCTGTAAGAGTATCCTAAAAAGTATCCAAGCCCACTAAGAAACAGGTGCACTGAGGGATTTTGTTTTTTGCACTGTGTGTATTTCATTAGGAAAACTGCATCTCACCTCTGCTTTTGCTCAACTGGGAGCAGAAGGGTGATGAGAGGAGTCAAACAAGCCGAGGAGGCACTCGTGGTGCCCTCTGCTCGACGCCAAAGCACGAACACGGCTTCAGGGGGCTGGGCTTAGCAAACACACAGAGCCCTTCTGGGCTACTGCCAACCTGAGCACTTGTAAATGGGACTTATTCCTGCTCAATCTTTGGGATTTGAAGTAATATTCCAAACTTTGCTCTTTACCCATGGATACTGGGAGCTCCTTTAGTAGTGTGTACGGATCCCGTCTCTGGATCCAGAATTTAAACTTGATGAAACATTTCATCACTCTTCTCTTACCTTCTCTCCCTCTTTTTGAAAATAACTTGAAAATTCAGAAAATAAGGAGATCGCAGACTGAATGTATGTCACTGGAATGTCATTTTCTTAATATTCAAACCAAAAACCCTCTGCAACTTCAATCCACGTTCGTTATCTGTTAACTCTTTGTCTTTCTTTCCTTCACATTTGCTAGCTCTGCAGTCCCAGCATTGGGTGTTTGCACGTGCCTGGGGCGGGCGCGTTACGAATCCCAGTGTTTGCCTTTCCTCAGCCCGTGCACAGCTGTGCTGGCGTTGCCAGAGCCGCTCGGAGGTGTTGGCCTCTGAGGTACATCAGCTTCCAGCCTTGGAGCAGGAATATTTGATCAGCTTGGGGAGAACGAGGCCCCACTCCTGTGCCGACAGTATAGGCTGCTTGCTTGTACTCTGTGGCTCTGTAGCCTGCGAGACAGTTGGGCATGTCCACGGGCACGGAGATCTGCCCAAATCCCTTCCAGTGTTAAGTGTCCGTTCCGGATGGTCATCGCAGGTGATTATGATGGTTCATCCACAGGGATGAGCCCAGCACTTGGGAAGGTTGGGAGTTGGTCCCTCCCTGAGGAGCTGGGAGAGAGCGCGCGTGAGCTGGGAGAGGCCGGGCCAAGTTGTCCGTTTGCGTGTGCATCAGATGCCCCCAAAACACCCCTCAGACTGGGCAGGGTCACTAGTGGTGCTGAAGGGCTAGGTATTCCCTTGAAAGGAAAAAAAAAAAAAAAAAATTCCTGTGAGACGTTCTATCAAAACAGAATTTTTTCAATAGCGCTGTCTTCTTTAGCAGAAGTTGTCTCTTGTCCCTATTGGCATTGCTAATGGGGCTTTATTTTTTTCTCGTCCCCTGTTGTCAGAAGAAACACTACTTAAAATCCCAAAGCTTGAAGCATAGTTTTACTTATGCTCATTACCACAGGCTTCACAAGCCTGTTGAAATTTCTGTTCTCTGCAGATGGGATGTTTGGAGAGAATCTGGGTGTATTAAAGCAGCGAGTTTGGCCTCCCTGCTTCGAAGCCGCTTTAGCTGGTGGCTGGTGTTGTTCACACGAGGGCTCTCATTGGGGCAGCTGGGAAACTCGCCCATCCTGTGGTATCCTGCTTGTTGTACCTCCGTGAAAGCGGAGAACAGCAAGAGGGGGAAGTTGTCATCATTATCAGACTAATTTCCTCTTCATTTGCAAGTTGCCATAATGTGTTTAGCATTACAGTGAAGGCGGATTGGAGCTTGGATATCTCACTGTGTTTAACCAGTTCTAGATGCTGTTTGATGCTAGACCAGAGATCTAGGTGCTGATCCATAAAAACGCCATGTTCTTTCCCCATAAATGAGTCACATGCTTGTGTGAAGACTTGCAAGAACTAATTGGTTTTCTTCAGTGCAAAAATAGCGTATGGCCCTGAATTCTTGTTAGCGGGTATCCAGCGCACCCAAGAAAGAGGAAGTTGGATCCGTTTCTCCTTAGGCAGCATCAACAGATTTGTTTATTGAATTCCAACCTGTTACTCCTGCGGAAATCAGTGGAGGCTTTCGGGACTGCATGGGTTGTCACCGAAGCTTAACTCATCCTGCCAGATCGTGGTGATGATGCAGAGGAAGGGGATACACCCGGGAGCCTCGGGAGGCTATCTGGGCTGTGAACAACGTCCCAGATACACTGGGCCCTGCCGGAGGAAGGGGCTGCCAGCAAATGATCCCCAGCGACTGCCGCCCCCTCAGAGCTGCCAGTGGAGCTCCCTGGTGCGTGTTCCCTGTGCCACTTCATCATCCATCGCTCCATCGATCCCGCTTCACTTCATCCGCTGCTTCAGCCATCCTGCAGTGGCTCTGAGTTGGCTCACAGAGGCTGGCTGGTGGGTGGGTGACACCACCTTTTCCTTGCAGAGTGAATGGTAGGAACTCCCGAGCAGCTCCTCAGACGCCTTCAAAGGAGCCTTGGATGGAGACGGACACCGTGCAGGGAGCTGATGCGTGTCCCGGCACCCCTGTGTCGGAGCCTGGGGCTGGTGTGTCCCAGGCCTCCTTCGGCCACGTGGCGCTACATGTGCCAAGCAGCCCCCAGCCCCGGGAGCTCTTCCCATCGTTGGGCAGGTGCCTGCAGCTCCGGGGAGCTCTTCCCATGGGCGGGCAGGCACCTCCAGCCTCGGGGCTCCTGCCGTGGGGGCTGCACCCCCTTCTCCGCCTGGCAGCGCACTCGGGTGTGCGCCCACCTGTCCAGACCCGCAGCCCCAGGACGCTGGTTTTCATGTCCCCTTTAGAGCCCAGCAGCCCCTCTAAGTTAGATTTATTGTTACTGCACGCGCTCGTTCTGGAAAATCAAATTATTTGGCATGCTCGTTTTTACAGCTCAAGGATAAATCTCACTGCTAGCGTAAGCAGGTGTAATTTTGTTGAAGTAAATGCAGTTGTACTTCTGTCTGAAATCCTGGCTTTGGCAGTAAATATTTGCTACCTTATAAAGAGACTTCTGTTTTTCCTGTCTATTGTGGAAATGTTTGCTCCGGCTTTGCAAAACTCCCCACGAGAAGGGGAGGGGAGGAAGAGCCCCCGCGCGCTGCCGCTCTCCCCACAGCCACCGCCTGTCGCCGCAGCTGCCGCTTGCAAGGCGAGGGGAAACACCGGGTGCCCGCGTGGAAGGAGAGGGGCCCCGCGGTGGGCTGGGGTGCACAGAGCAGGGGGAGCAGAGGGAAAGGTGCTGGAGCGGCGCCGTGTCTGAGGAGAAGCACCGGCAGCTCCGAGCAGAGCGGGAGCTGACAGGGCGCTCGTCACTTCAGCGCCAGGCAGAATAAAGGAGGCGCCGGGGCCGGAGCAGGAGCAGCAGGAGCAGCCGGAGCAGGAGCCTGCGCCTGCATCCAGCTCCCGCGGCAGCATCCGATGCCTCCCCGCACGGCAGCGGCCAGCGGGGTGCGGCGGAGCGGCGAGGTGCGCGGCCGCCGTTCCCTTCCCTCCGCCTGCTGCAGTAAAAAAGGTAGGAAACTTAAAAAGTGGCAGCCGAAAGCTCAGCCCCCCTGGCAGGCGCCGCTCGTGCTGGCAGCCTTTGTCTGCAGCTCTGTTTTCCAAGCCACGGTCCGTTAGGCGAGAGCTTCTCCGTGGCTGCCTGCGAGGCAGTGGCAGCTCCTCGTGTGACAAAGACGAGTGGGATGCGTGTCCTCCGGGATCTGGTGCTTCCCAAGCCTGGGGAGCGCGCTGGGCAGCGATGCTGGGTAAGTGCTGGGCACTTCTCTCCCTCTCCTTTATGCCTCCTTGTGTCGCAAACTAACTAGTGGCTCGTGGCATTTAATGGGCTGGGTGCTCTGTGCTCAGTGCAACGTGACGTGCTCCTAACCTGGCTGCAGTTACCAGCTGCGTATGGACTCGCCTGGTTCTGGGGAGCGTGAGCGTAGTTTGTTTGCACTGGTGATGCAGAGCTGATGGGCAAAACGATGTTCTCATTAGGAATTGCACAAAATTCATTTACTAAAAATAAGAAACCTCTGCACATTTTTTTTTCTTCCCAAATGTACAGTGCCTATGCAGTTATTTCTGTCTAATTCCTACCCAGCCTTTAGCTGGCTGCCTAGTCAGGGCTTTCTTCTTTCAGCACGTACTCAGCAACGGAGATTTTTCATTTGAGATCTTTGTAAAGCTCCAAAAGAGGGTAACCTGTTAAAGGCAGAAGCAGCATTAGACTGTGGTGGGGGATAACTGCATGTAGAAGTGCATGAAGTGAGATGGTTAATGGCTGTTCTGACAGAAGAGGAAACTTCATGATTTAAATGTAATATATTGCCTTGAGGTCTTCTGCGCTCGCTTAAACCCATCTGTATTCTGAAAGAATTTGCAGCAGAAGAAATTCCATTGATTTGTTAATTGATATATAGCTTTAAATCCTCATTATGTTGGGTGCAGAAGGGAGGGAAGAGAGACCAGCAATTAATCTTTTTCTTTAAACTCAGCAGCTTCACTCTTCAATAAGGCTTCCCACATGTTGTGGAACTTCACTGCTCTCCCTATTCTGTGCAGCAGGTTTTGCTTTTCAGAGGGGTACTAAACCTTGCTGAAACTTGATCTGCATCAATAAAACGCATGAAGTGGTTCATTTCTTAATACTCTGGCTTTAATTACGTTTTTTTTTGTAGCTGTTGCCTTGCAGTTAATGTAATTATAACAACTTTTGAGTAAGGAAAAGGATATTACTTAGCACTGGAGCTTTGCTCAGGAAAAAAAACAGTTTATTAGTTTTGGTAGGGAATTACAGAGAGAAGATTTTATTATGTAACGCTAATTGCATTTTAAAAAATGAGTGCAGCCTAGTTTCCACTGTTACAGTGGTGGTGTGTGTGTGTGTGTGTATGTATATATATCTAATATGTGTATATACATATATATATATGTATATACAAAAATAATAACCCTACCTATTGGAGATCTTTTAAACCCCAGTGAGTTGCAGTACGGTTAAGGACACTGTCCTTTCACACACACTGTGTGCAACAGTGTTTTGATGTTCAAGATGTTGCTGTGCAGGACGGGGCTCCGTGGGCGTTCTGGGATGGCTTTGGTCCCTTGGGACGGCCTTGTTTCATGCTGCCCAAAACCTGTTTATTTCCCCGCCCAAGCCAAACATGAGAAGCCTGCATGGGAAGGAGAGCCGCGTGTTGAGATAGGGGAGAGATGCAGGTTGTGAAAGGCCCGCAGGAGAGGGGTGGCCACGTGCCACAGGGAGCCCTAAGGGTGTCCTCCTTCCTCTCAGGTCTCCCATTCAATCCCTGAAATACAGCAAGGACACAGGAGGGAAGCCCTGGGGAAGTTTTACAGAACCGCTGTTGTGCTGTGCTGTCTTATGGAGAGGACACACGAAATGCCAAGAACCAACTTGTCAGGTCCCAGCTTGTCAGATACCCCTATGATTCCAAGCACCCGAATTACTGGGGTACCACAGCGATGGGGAGATGAGAATTCAGTCCTTAAAAAATGTGGATTCATATAATGTGTCACACTGCCTATTTTCTTTCCTTCAAGAATGGAATCCAATAGGGTCTAACAGCCTTTGTGTTATGTGATCAGCATCAGAAGGCACAATCAAGCCATCAGTTTT
>JAVCKT010099598.1:0-21738 GCA_032273925.1 Rhynchotus rufescens | reverse complement strand
CCTGTTACGGATTAAAAGCTGGCCAAAGGATAAGAAGCAAAGAGTAGGGCCCAACAGTCACAGCTGATGGAAAAGAGTCAGATTAGGAACCCCTGGAGAGAGGTACTGCAATTTTTTTATTCAACACTTCATTAATGATTAAGAGAATGGATTGAACAGTTAAATACTTAAGCTTGCAGATGATAACTAAGCTCTTTCAGTTAACTACTAACTGTGTGGAGTGTGAGAAGCTCCAGAACGACCTTAGAAAGTTGAATGAGTGGGCAGACGTGCATGTGTAAATAAATGCAAGGCAGTAGATCTGTGCTATGCCTACATGACACTAAACTTGCAACTGGGAATTTCTATTTAGGAAGAAGATGTTGGAGTCACTAGGAGAGCCGTCTGAAACCTTTGGCTTAGGTGGGGCTAAAAGGCCATCCAACACTGGGCAGGAAGCATATTGAGAACAGGACATAAGGTACAATTTTGCTGCTATATAAGACTCTTGTGCACCCCTTTCTTGACTATTCTGGATAACAATTTTTGAGATTATGTTCTCTAAATATTCACATACCCTTCAGTAGCCTGGGCCAAAAGAGCACAGGCACTTCTTTGTGGTCTCCTCACATACCTGCCCTCTGAAACAGCAGACCTCTGCAGCAACTTGGGCCATGCAACCAGCATGTGAGGCACCCAAACTCATGAGCCAGCTCTCAAAGCTTCTATTAGTACTGGCATTTGCTCACAAAACACCTGCATTAAAGTAGACGGAAAGAAGCAGAAACTCAGTCACTCCCAGACAGAGCATTTCCCACGTGTGCCTTTGCAGGATGTGGGTTTCAGAAGATTTTAGAGGTCCAGCAGGTTGGCACTTAAGCCTTGATGCCTTCACCTGCTAAAGATGCACCTTGGTATTCCTCCATTTATTTGTTCAGATACTAATCAGCACAACTACTGCATTGCTGATTCTGTGGTCTTCTATTTACTCTACTTAGATTTCATTTACGTAGAATATTGGTACAACTCCCAAAAGACATAAAGCTAATAAAGAAATGATTTCCAGCGTACCACTAAAAGTTAGCCACTTAAGTTACAAAGTAAGAAAACCTGGCACACGGATGACATCAGATGAGACTGTTTACAGTAAATGTTTCAATTTGGAGCTTTAATAGGAGATAGACACTCCATCACGTGAAGGCAGAACTGTGATTAAAAAAAGAGCTGAAGTGGAATTTTGTAGTAGTGAGGCTGCAATACTGCAATGTGCTGGCCAGAGACAGCAACAACAGCTACACAGCTGCTAGAGACCAAAAACATCAGTGCAGTATTTTACCATCCTGAGCACAATTCCTTTCGCAAGGGCTGTGTTTGCCTTCCTCCCTTTCCCTATGTGGCACTTACTTCCACAAACAACCTAATCTTGTGTTGCATGAAAGTTCTGAGCACATATTGGGAACTTAAAGCTAAAGCATCACAGGGATGCAGCGAAATCCCTGTCCACAGGGGCAGGAGCATGAGTTACTACCGCAACAGGAACACGCTTGGTGGGGCTTTCCCGAATCGCAGTGTTCTTCAGTCATTTCAAGTCACAGAGACAGCAGTGCCTAGTGGTTGTCTCAGATGGGAAAAACTCAGGGCATCAGCCGCAGGTGACGGTGCCCAGGAGCGGTGGGCAGGCAGCTCGGTGGTGCCCGGGGGCATCAGGTGGCACCGATGCCGCCACCACGGCTCCTTTGGGAGCTGGGCTCCAGTGTACACGGAGATGGCGGCAGCTGATCCCGCTCCAGGCTCCCCACACCAAACCCGCGGGGACTCAGGCAAGCTCTTGGCAGGGAGCCCAGCATTATCCATCTCCATGTGGTTATCTCGCTCCTCGCAGGGAGAGGCGGGCAGCAGTTTCCCTGCGTTAGAAGCAAGGCTGTGCTCCTCTATTCACGAGTCTTTTGTCCCACCTCTCCCTTTTTCTTTCCGGCGACAGCCCACGTGGGACTACGTGACTCCGGGGAGAGCGCCAGGAGCCAGGGCAGCAGCGCGGGGCACCGGGGTGTTTGTCCCAGGCGGGAAACAGGACCCAGGCCAGGGCAGGAGGCCGGGACCACGTGCCGGTGCCCTGGCCATGCACTAGAGCAGAGCCAGCACCGCAGTGCGACCGGCCTCGCTCGCAGGCTCCCGCCGTGAGGAGCACAGCGGGGTCCCCTCCTGCAGCTCCCCTCACCTCCCTCCTTCCCAAAGCCCCTATCCCGGGCTCCATGCAGTGGCTGAGGCATCCGGCGGGAGGCAGGACTGCATCCTCCTCTTCCTGCACTTGCAGCTATTCAGGTTTTACTCAAGAAACACAAAGGGAGAGGACGCGAAAGTTCATTCATTGATGCTAGTGAGGCACACAAGTCAAGGCACCCTGTAATTTTCTGCAAACAGAAGCTGAAAGGGATAGAGGGGGAGGGGAGAGAGAGAAAAAAAACAACAATTTGAGTCTGCAGAAGGAGACAAAGCAGAATCGAGTGAGCAAGAAAGAACCACAGCAATTTTTTTTACCCTCGTGCCATCATTTTTAAAACAATGCTTAAAACTAGAGCACCAGCCATAGCATCTGATAGTATTTAATTTTGATTAAGGACCAGGTTACCGATGCCAGCTACAGTATCTCAGGAAGAAAACGCTGCAGGAAACAGTCAGCTCTTGTTGAGCCCAGCGTCTAGAGTAAGAGTCACGTGGCTGGAGCTCGCGCTCCTGCCTTTCTTTAGGTGCTAAGGAAAGGCAGTCACTCCATTGCCTTTGCAACGTCAAGTCTTTGACATATCTGGCTAAACCCAATCGCACACACTTTTGGGGTTGCTGTAAGCTCACAGGAGTACCTAAAACAAGTCCAAATATAGCTGCTAGCAACTGAAAAGAACAAAGGAGTATTTTTAAAAATAGAGATTTAGCTAGCAGAAGTTATTTTAGTGAACAAAATGCTGCTAGAACGTAGTAGCTTGGTCATCGAGTTCAGAATAATTTATCAATCTACTATTATCAAATATTCAATTATCAAAATAGTTTTTTCCCTGTGCCCACAAGATAATAATATTTGTTTTACATGTGTGGAAGAAGTTTCTTTGCAGAATCATGTGACTTTAAGAAGTTTTATAGATGCAAGTAGCAATCTGCTACTTGCAGATGCAAGGTAGCAATTTGCAGGGAGGACCACCATCAGACTGCTGAAATACTGACTTCAGTTATTTTGATGCTCATATTTTTAAAATTAAAAAAATCAAACTAATCTGACATCATCTTTATTTGATTTATTATGGATGTGGTGCTGTGAATGAATAGAACAGCATGCTACGAAACCAGGCCCGGGCTCCCTCATTACTGTCCCCTTAGTAACTAGCCAAAGGAGGAAAATGAATTTGCATGAATAAAACATCACTTTAATATGCTCTAGCAAACGGATGGCCCAGAAACTCCTGATGGTCAGCTTGGACGCTTATCTAAACCTTCTGCTGTCTGCTGCTGCCCACAGAACAGGTACTTCTTCTGATCAAATATCTTAAGTCCTTCATTTTTAGGTGCTAAGAAATACTAGAACTTTGTTTTAGTGCATTCTAGCATTTTTATTTTCTAACAAGAGGAGATAGTGAAAAATATTGGAGAAAGTCTTAGTAAATAAAAACAGCGCATTTCTTTCTCAAACTTCTACCTATGTCTATTTCCCTCAGCTGAGGGAAATTAAGAATTACTTTTGAACACACTTGGTCCTTCACTGAATGTACTTTTCTAATAAGGAATGTTAAACTAGCGTTTGAGATTTATTGTCCCGGCTCAATAAACCACCTCAGCACAACACTAACTTTAAATTTATAAGTAGTCCTATAGATTGAATTATTCACACATCCAAAACAGATTTGGACATAAATAATGAATGATTACTGAAGAGATCAGATCAATCTTTTACCCATTCAACCTCCATATAAGTTACAGTCTGCATCATTTTCACCTTTCTTCTAATTCTAAAACCTATTCTCAACTTATTCACAAATGTGAACACTAATGTATAAAACTGATGCAAAAATTGTAAAGGGAAATAGATCGTCACTTGCTGATCTGTATTTCCATTTTCTTTCATTGCCTGAAAATATCATCTTCCCTTTAAAAAAAGAGCTTTTAACTCAAACCTATACTAAAATGGATTCAAAACAATGGAAAAGAAAGTAATGGAGGGTTGATATGGCTAGCATTAACTCTTCAGGGAGGTGGAAGTGACAGATGAGCATCGTCTGTAGATGACTACACTGGGAGGCATTTGGGTCCAAGTAACCAAGCTCAAACTCTAGACGCTTTTTGTTGTTACTTAATACTGAGACAGCAATAGCCCTTGGACCAAGCTCCAGCATTGGAGAAAAATGCCAAATGGAGAATATATAAGCAGAGTATTTATACTCCTAAGGCTAATTTTAGAGCAATCGTGTTAGAAAGGGCTTGTTGTTGACCTCCCATGCATGCACCCATGCAAAGGGAGGCTGAGTCAGAGCTAGGGGGAAATGGAGGCAGCGCTGCCCTAGGGCCCAGGGGAGGCCCCGGGCAGCTGGAAAAGCTCCGGGCAGGGGGAAAAAACGGAAAGGTCAGGAAGGAGCAAAGGAAAAGGACAGCAAAACATTTATTTGCTTGTGTTCAGCCTATAGAAATTGACAATTTTGATGGTGTTAATGCAAGAAAACAGCAATGCATCAAACAGAGCGCTTTGAGCCAAATTTTGCTACAGCTTTGAGACCTGAGGAAACCTTCCTCCATGCGAGTCCATGAAAAGCATTAACTTGTACTTATTGCTTCCATCTATTAAACCAAACATTCCCAAATATACCATAATTTCCCCTTTAAACATGACTTCAATTTTCAAACAAAACCAAAGAGTCATTAGCACAACATAGACACCAATTGCATGCCTAATTTTTGTTCACTCACCTTGACAGCACCTGCACAACAGGCAATTTCTCCTCTAAAGGAACAATTACCATCACACAGACACAGTAACACAGCTGATTCCACACACACTGGAGCTCCCAGAGATTTGGTGCCTTTCTGATGACTAGAAATGAAAATCACAATATGCGCTAATGCGCTCTCAAAACCTGTCTCTCCATCTCCTTTTTTACTATTAAATTCATACGTGACTTTATCATTTTAATTTTCTCCTAAAATCAGGTTTGGCTTCAGCAGTTCCCAACAGACATTTAATTATGATAAGAGCTTAATTCAATAAAATTTAGTCTCTCAGAATCTCTCCTTAACTTACTGCCATCTCACTCATTTTCATCTCTATGCAGATCCATCTTTTTCCCCCCATGCGGTGCCTGTGGTTTTGCAAGAAACCCAGTGACAAGTGCGGTAGCAGGCCCTGCAAAAAGCCCTGTATGCAACACTGCCCCTCTCGTGGGGCATCAGAAACCAGCAGGAGAGGTTTGCTCCTGCCGTGCAAAAGATTCCCAGGAATTAAATGTGTAAATACCACACAGCGGGATGCTACCGGCCCAGGGGATAACAGCAGAGTAAGAACAAGACACAGCCAACTGCTGCGTTAGCATCACCAGGGCTTCGCAGGAACAGCTCCGCCTTCCTCCTCATGTTTCAAAATACTCTTAAACACCCTTCAAAATATCCTTAATGGCACGTGCTTCACCTGGCTGCGACTGTCCCCAATATCAAAAGGGAGAAAATAACATTTTTAAAAACATATATTCACCTGTCAGCACCCCCAGCAGAGCCCCCGCACACTTGGGGCTCACGGGACAGGGACACGGACCCCTCTGGAGGCAGCGGCTGGCAAAACTGCAGGGAGCTGGAGCGGCCGTGCTGCGAACCAGATCCGTGCTGTGCACCAGATCCGTGCTGCATCCAGGCTGCTCCAAGCCCTGGGCACCTGGAGCAGTGGCTACCCGACATCCCAAGGGAAGCGTGGTGAGAACAGCAGCTGCTCTCCGCTCCCCGGCTAAAGAGAGGGAAAAGCCACAGGCAATTCCGCACGTGAGAGGGAGCGGCTGGCAGCACCACTCTGTAGAGCGGGTGGGGGGTTTAAACGCCTGCTCCTACAGGGGTTTTCCCCCTTCCGTGTCTTTTCTGCACTCTCAGGTGCTTAGAGCATCGATGCCAGAGCAGCCTTCCCGCTGCTGGACCGGCTCAATGGCAGCGGGAAGGGGAGGGCAGCGCTCTTAAACGTTACAGCCGACAACAAGCAGTTTATAGAGTTTGCACACTGAAAGCAGCCGCGGCTGTTCCTGTGCAGCGCCAGCCTTGCTCCGGAGGCAGCTCCACGAGCGATCGCCCGGCTCTGCTCCGCAGGTTTCTGTTCCTTGGCGCCAGCTGACGTCTGGTGAATTATTTACGGAGCGGCAGCGCCATGCGCGCTCCGGCTGTGGTGCCCTGGAAGCCTCCCCATCCTGGAGGCCGCCGGCCTCGCCTCGCTCCGCAACGGCCGAGCCCAGGGCGGACACAGGGCTCCTGCACGGCTGGAGACACGGAGCAGCCGCAGGGACATGGCCCTGCTGATCCCCACTCCTTAAGGAGAGTCTACCCTGAACCTGGTTACCCTAACCCAGGGTTAGGGCTTAGTCAAGGTGGCTTTAAGACTCTCCTATTTTAAATATATACAAAATCCTAGACTGTACGCATAGAGGCCTGAGGACTGTGCTACTAGAGCAGACAAGCAGGACCAAAGCATAGAAGGAACCGTGTGGATCCACCTCACAGCACCCGTGAGACAGCCACAGAGAACCCGCATTGAGGGAGACCTCCCCAGAGCCCTGGCTAAAACTGGGAGTAACATCCGTTTTCTACACAACGCCCCTGTTTTCCAGGCGGCAGCGTTTGTTGATGCTGCAGTTGACAGTGCCTAAAAGCACTCCGGGCAGACCAGGAGGCCCGGCCTGGCCCAGTGCAAAGCGGTTCAGCACCGGGCTGATCAGGAGGCCCGGCCTGGTGCAACGGGGTTCAGCGCCGGGCTGACCAGGAGGCCCGGCCCGGCCCAGTTCAGCGCCGGGTCAGCGCGTGGCGCCGCGGGCAGGGGCTGCCCGCTCCCTGCTCCTCCGGCCCCGCAGCCACACACCACCATCGATGCCAGCCTTATAAATACCATTGATTTTAGAGAGCTCCGAGCCCTCGGGCTGCAGCGCGCAAAGCCGCTATCGCCTTCCTGAAACCTGTCAAAGCAGAAGGATGCACCAAAGCACCAAGCCCCCAGAAAGGTGCACGGAAAACACGTGCAACACACACCCTGCTCCCACTTCCTCAGAGCCTTCAGGTGCCCCAGGAAAGCACCCGCTTGTCATACATGGAGGCAGCGCAGGGAGGTGGATGCACGTGTGGCACTTGGCACAGGTCAGGCCTTGCACGTGCACGGGTACCCAAAGCTGCTTCACCCTTAGTGGTTTTAAAGGCTTTGGTGCATACATCCTTCTGGAGAAACTGCTGAGAAATGCCCTGTATGCAGTCATGCCACAGTTTGCAGGCATATAATAAAAAAGGGAACTAGCCGATTCTATTGTTAAACAATCCTGAGCACTCTGGCCAGTAAAAGAGGCTGTGATCTCCTTGGCAGGCTTTCAGGCAGCAACAGAGCTGGTTTAATTGGTCATTCAGTCACGTGAAACTTTTAAAACATTTTCTGGTCTTTAGCAGCATCCTCCACAGTGTCATCTGCAGAGCAGCTCTCTCCGATGGAGCGCAAGCTGTGACAGCCCCATATTTTATGCACAGCAAACCTCCTGTCTTCCTGCAAATCTCTCCATCTGCTGTAAATTAGTGTCTCTGCAAGGTGAAGTTTGGGCTTTATACCCACCACCAGTAAAAAATAAGTCCACTGTTTCTCCTCAGAAGTGGGACATGGCAAAAACACGGTATTATCAAATTAAAAAAAAAAAAGAAAAAGAGAAAATATTCCTTCCAGCTCAAAAGGTTCCAGCTCCTCATGCGGCACCTAGAGCCATGGGAGTGACAGTGCCCAGCACCAGCCCTCACCCCACGGCACCAAACCTCCGAGCCCAGTTCACCCTTCACTCTTAGCACAGGTATTTATACACAAACAGAAAGCTCCCAAGCACGAGGAGCACTGTGTTTATTTGCACGACAGCTTGCTGAGTTTGTTTTGCAGCTTTTATTCCAGGACCTGACAAAGGGCACCAGGAGTGCCAAGGATGCTGGTGACAGCAGCCAGCCCGCGGGCACCTTCTGCAAAGTCACCCTGCGTGGGCACCAAGGGGCTCAGCCGCACACACAGGCGCTTAACTGCTGCGCTGCCCTTTAAATCAATGCACTGGGTACACACATTAATATTTAACACTGAGAAGCAATATTATAACGTGGTGATGCTGCACATAAATAAGTGCACGATTACACCGCAGCTGCATTTGGCCCGCTGTATTGACTCATGTGATTAAAAACAGAAGCACAAATAACCTGGCTACTTAAAGAGAGAAAGCAAGAAACAAAGCAAAGATCCTGCCCCGAGGAAAATACACTCAAGGACTCAAAGCAATTATATGAAGAGATCAGCTGAAAAAGAGAAACACCAAAACACATTTATTTTAGTAGGGGTTAAGCATGCTAGAAGTGCTCATGTCCTATCACAGCATTTTTCCCCTTGAAGAAAGATAGATGCATGCAGGAGAAGGAAGACAAAAGCCTTGTGGCGAGAGGGGCCAATCTCACATGCAGTCAGGGGGACTGTAGAAAGACACGTCCAGCAGTTTTCTTGGTGCTTCATTTTTTAATAAGCTCTCTGACCTTGCAGGGTTTGCTTTTTTTTTTTAAACCAGTGCTTGTAAATTGGTTTCACACCACCTTTGCAGTGGGAGGCCAGGCTGCGTGCGCGTGCATGACCCTCATAGGGAGCAGCACATGAGCAGCATTCAGATTCATGCTGTGCACAATTAAAGCAAGGCTGGACAAGGCTGAAGCACAAGATTGTTTCAGGGCAAGTTGAGCCCATGGTGCTCCTGCTTCCTCTGACACGGAGCAAGGTGCTTGCCCGGGCTGGCATGTCCTGGCTCTGCCCACAGCGAGGGGCTAACTGGGGCTGCCCCCCGGGCATTCCCTCCAGCAGCCTTTACATCCTCACATGATACAAACAGTGTTTGGCCAATTCAGAGAAAGAAATCTTACAAAAACCAGCTACGGGTGCATGTTTTTATCAGACATAAAAGCAACTCAACAGCCTGGTGCTCTTCTGCAGTATCTAACAGTGTTCAGGATACCTTTGAGGCTCAAAAGGTCAGACACGGACCTGAGGGCATCTCCTGCTTCTCCTACCCAGTGCCACCCTTTCTCACCTCCCTGGATCAGTGCTGCACCTTAACTTTCACACTTGAGGTTTGCAAGCACACCACAGTTTTAAAGCAACAAGCTACTAGAAGACAAAATGCATTTTCCTAGTCAGGGAATTGAATTTTCACATACAGTAGCTGTATTGCAGTTTACCTCACAGAAAACTTAACAGCTCCTCAATGTAAGCTACAAAAGTAAACTCACTGCCTTTTCTTGCTTCACCTTAAGGCAGCATATGATAATGGTGTCCCCAAAGAGGTAAAATATTCCAGACTTTCTTCTCCCACATTAGTTTGGAAAACCTTTCTACTGCCTTGAACTGCGAGGCCCTCTTGACTTGCCCATCATGAGGGCAAAACATGTCTTGCACAGACACCTCCTATGCTGCCTTCTGGAGTTAGCCCCTGCAAGGCTCCAAGGACTTTGTGCTTCCTTATGGAGCTTTCCTCTTGGGAAGGCTGAGTGGCTCAGGGAGTGACAAGGGTGGGATTGCAAAACCAAGCAGCATTAAGGTGAACTAATGAGTGAAGACAACAGGGTAAGCAGCAATCTTTTTCAAAACTGGTTTCATCAAAATGAAAGATCTTCCTTGCTCTAGACATAGCAGCTGACCAAGATGGCATGGGGCATTTATATCACAGTAGGATGAAGGAAAACTGCTGGAAAGTAAACGCCTGTTTCCCCATGGACATTTCATAACCGATCTCTTCTACATTCATGTTTTGCAGTGGTCCAACATGCAGTGCATGGGTTGCTTTCCTGAGGCAGGAAATAGCCATGGACAAATCAACAGCGCAGAGGCACTCAGAGAAACCAAGGTACTTATAATTTCAGGCTCTGAAATGCAAGTCTTCCCAGGAGACAGGCTTGCAACGCCTTGCCCCGTGGCACAGCAGCAGCGGGGTCTCGTGCTCCCTGACAGCTGGCAAAGTTGGATTGGCATCTCTCTCATTAACGCCAGCCAGGAGGGATGAGGTACAAACGGATAAAGGTGCCCTCGGTTTGGTATCGGAGGCTAACGTGTCATTGCTCTTTGCCAATATAACCTCCATAAAAGACCATCACACAGACATCTGTATTCAGCCCCTACAAAAAGTTTCTGCATGTCTCCAGCCTTGGGAATTGCTCCTAAGCTGGTGGCAACACGGCGGCAGGGACAATCTCCAGCTGAAACAAAAGAGGAATGCGAAGAAAAGGATATCACTGCGCATTCTCAGGGACAGCTTACAAGGCATCTCCCAGAACTCACGGGAACAGGGAATCTCATTGACATGTTTGCCCGGCTCAGTTATTGCTTCCATTTATGCTTTCACAGATCTGGAGTTACAGTATTTTTGTCCTATCAAGCGCAGCGACCCGCATTAACCTTCCCCATGCAAATCAATCATCTAGTTATTTGCCTCCACATGCTCTGCCTTCAGCAGCAGCCTTATAATGAGCACGGTTAGGTGGTCAGAAACCCTGCGACCTTGTTCAGCGCTTCTATCCCCTGCAAGAGAACAAGTTTCTCGCTCTCACTATTATATGATTTTAGCCCCTACATTTGCACTCACCTCGCAAGGTGGGGAGGGAAGAAGAGTGCCTAATTCTGTGTGGCTGGATCAGGTGCCTCCTCATCTAAACCATGATTAAACATGAAAAAACCCAAACAATGAAACATGAAAACCCTCAGCCCCCATAGGAGTTGCAGAACAGCGAGATAGTCAATGTCCTAAAAGGCAGGAATCCCACACAGATCCTGCTGCTCAGTGGCCAGCTGTCCCCAGAGACCTGGCACACTCCAAACGCAGGTGCCCACCTGGCAGATGCCACAGGAAGGTCAAAGACAGGCTAAAGAGAAAGCAGATTAAGATTTTACACCTATTCCTCTCATGCAATCATATGAAGAAAGCTATATTTTCAACTCTGAAATCATTTTTTAAACAAAATTTTACACAGGAAACAGCAAAATTTAAAGATACATGTTTTAATTTTACTGACCTTTTAAAGTGCTTTGAAAACTATTGGAAAAAAGCATTATCAAGAGCTACATGTCACTCCACCAGTAAAGCAAAAGGCTTAGCGGGATCCAAAACAATAACTGAACTTCACTGTGAACAAAGAAAAACTGAAGTCCCTGTGAAAACCCTTAATTTAGAGAGCCAGAAGTTCTGGTAGGACTATAAGCTTCAGTCAGGGCACAAGCCAACTTCCCATCAAATGGATTGGCAAAGAAATTTCTTCTCTGGACTGGTTGATTTCTGCCCATTTCTGGGCGTTTTCATCTATGTCTTACAGTGCTTCAACCACCACTGGATACAGGGTAGGAACAACTCATCCCCAACAGCAATTCCCAAGCTCCTACTCCAAGCAAGCACAGGCAAACAGGAATGCAAAAACAACTTGGATCTTGCCCACAGAAAACAAGAACTGAAGTATTTAAACAGCTCAAATTGATAATTGTACCTTCAACCAAAGATATTCTCCCTCTTATCTCAGAAGATGCTTTCCTTATGAGCACATTATTCTCAAGATATTACTCAATACCAAAATGTCCATTTTAGCTAGAGTTCAACTAGGTATTATATCATAGCTAATGTTATCAGCTTAGTTATGTTTGCTTTGGTCATGTGAAAGACTCTTCAAGTTTCTAGTTCTGCAGGGATACAGATGTGCAATAACAAAAAAAAAAATCACACTTTCTTTGACTCTTGGGAATTTAACACCAACCCATGAAATCCTGAAAACAGATAATGATGAACATTTTTTTATCCAGAATAGATGAGTTTTATTAATTTACCCACCCACAAGCCCTCAATCTGAATGTATGCTGTGCTGTACCATAAAGCCTTCATAAGAAATTCTCAGTGCTTCTATCAATGCTTCTGCCCTATAAGGCATTTATTAGTGCTTTGTATCAGTCAAATATTTAGATGACCCTCTGACTCTTGGAGAATGCTGCATCTCTACAGTGACGGTTATCACATAAAGCACTAAAGAATTTTACTGCGTTCTCACATAGCTGGTTTTAAAGTCAACAAAGCAGAGTATCCCAAGTCATTAATGTTACTTTTGCAACATAAAACATCTCTCAATTCTCACTGTTCTTGGACTGAAGTATTTAAGTCAGGAAATAAACCTTTAGTTTTGATTTACTTTCCTGAGCTGGTAATAAAAGTGTTTTATACGTTTCAAGCTATCCAGCTCCTGATTATTCCTGAGGGTTTCTTCTTCCTCACCACTATTTTTCCCCCTTCATTAGCACTGCAGGAGGTAGAAGAGGTGCTGGTTTGGACAAGGAGGTCCTGCCTGTAACACCCAGCTGCAGCCCTGGGCCTGCTGGCAGTAGGATCCACATCTGCTCATGCCTCTCCTGGGGCAGGAATCTCAGCCCAGCACCCTGCTATCACGACAGGGAAAATCACTGCAATGGTGCCTGCAGGGAGGAAACTCCCAGAACAGACAAAGGATGATGCAGGAGCACAAAGGAAGGGAAATTCTTTGCAAAACAAACAAAACAAGCATTAAATATCAAGTTTGTCACCTGTGCTTTCACACAGGTCCTCTGAAAAGCTATGCCTGTACTTGAAGGATAAGGTCCAGAGGCCAAGAGTCCGGAGAGGTGGATCACCAGCCCTCCTATCTGGGCTATCTGAGGCTCCACAAGGACCCAGAAGCAGCATGTTCACGGGCATCTAACAGTGCATTTTACTCCTCCTTGCATATATTCTGTAACTATGGTAACAAGTTCACTGTCAAGAATTTAACCCTTTACTCTGCTAGAATAAAGTTGTGCTGACATTAAATGTTAGCTTTGTGCCCTGTCCACAGAGAGGCGGCCGAGGAGCATGGGGCACTATCAGCTCTCTGTGCTGCTATCCAAAGCAGCAAGTTCAGCAGTGCAAAAATATTGCTGAGCAAATGAGAGGACCACATTGAAGGGTGCCCATGGCGTGTCCTAAAGCTTCAGCCCATGAATGACTCATCTCAAGTGACTGTCACTTATCTCCTCGATCCATTTCTTAGAATGAAAAGATCTTCACTGATAAGAAAGCAATTCCCACAACAGAACTAAATGGCACATCTGAAACCAAAGCTTCAATTTTTTGAGTTTTTTTTTGCATTTAAGCTTTTGGCTGTTAACACATTGCACCTCTGGGTCTGCACTGGCAATGCTGGTAACGAAGTCGCACGCAAAGAGGAAGACATGTGGACTGGGTCACTGGCAGCAACGCTCACTGTGGCCTTGCAGATGTGGGGGTGCCCCACAAGCATCTGCCAAGTTTGTGTCTGCATAAAATAATCCATGAAGAATCCCCTACCAACTTCTACCTTCAGCATCTCAAGTTAATTATACTCCATATATTTACCCCAAAGTAAATACTGCTTGTTTGAAGCCAGTAGTAGTCCAGCACACAGAGAGCAAGGAGAGTGAGAATGACTCTAGGTGGACAACGAGATCTATTTATGCATTTCTTTAATGTACCACCTAATTCCTATATGAATCTCGAGTGTGACAGTCACTAACATGCCACAGCAGTTCAAGTAAAGCCCTTAAAAGGAGATTTTACATTTCCTGGAAGGAGCAGAGAAGCAATTGTGCACAGATCAATAAAGATAATAATTGCCACAGGCCTATTGTAGCTTGCCAGTGGTAAAGCACCATGCAAGGGGAGCTGGCCATGAAAGTCCCTCTAGACTAGCTCCTAATAAAGCTAGTGATCTGGTTTTGCCAAGAAACAAGAAAATACTGAAGATGACTGAATGACTAAGGCAATACAGGTGTGTTAAAACATTATCCATAGTTATTCCATTTGCAATAAATTAAATAATTTCTCCCAAATTTGCATATAGCTATTTATAGGTTTTTTCTCCTATGATCACTCTTTCCTCAAATCAAAGTATACTTTTTTTTTAACTATAGAAATAAAAAAGGAGAAATCCATTCATTCCACTCCCAGACAGAAAGAGAACTGCATTTAAAAAAAAAAAAAGAGCTACAGTCAGTTTGAACTTTGACAATATATTATTTGCAAATGTTTTTGGAACATGCCCTGAAGAAACACTACCCATCTACAGCTGGATGGAAAAGTGAAATGAATATTTGCTTCTGGATAATTGTTCAGGTCAGGAACTACATTATGCAGGAAAATGCATTATAGATCAGTCATAATTTCATCCTAAATAGTGCAACAAATTTTGAAACACTTTTCCTCTTGGGTCAAAGAGTTTCAGAATGATAAAAAATTCATTTTGTCAAATGTGAACACAAGCAAATATCAAAGCATTCTCTCCCAAGACAATTATATCTATATCCTGCCGCTGAGAGCCTAAAAAAATGCCCATCAGCTATTAGAATTTTCTTCTGAATATCAGGTCAATTAGAACAATTTGATCATATATGCACCAAACTATATAAACAATAAGGTCCTTGAAGGATATATCAGAATATAAAATATGTCAGATTCTATAGTCAAAAATGTATTCGTTTGGAAACGCAGAGCAGGGAATTGGAAGGGAATTTCATTCCATCAATAAAAGCTCTCAGGTCTAATTTGACATTTTCATATTTACAAGACTGAAGCAGCAATGGAAACAGGCTAACTCCGTTCATCCCACCTCCCACCACCCTTTTTTTAAAAAAAAAAAAAACACACTTGGCTGAAAAATGAGCTCATAATTCAAATTCAGGAAGTGAGGATGACATTGGATATGGATATGGACTTCTACCACATATACTCAGGTTATGCGATCCCATTCTCCTCCTAAGCTTCATGGAATTAATATATCCTTTCAAAACAGAAGATGTTGCAGTTTCAAGACCGCAGAAGCTGAAAACCCTGAACTGAGCAATAATTTGGCCCTGAAAACTAGTGAGAGCCATTAGAAATCATTGCCCTGCTTCTACCCCTGAGGGAGCTGAACAGACCCTAAATTGCAGCTGTGGATCCCGCTTGTGGGCTTCAGGCTAGTCAGCAATACATCTGTCTTTCCCCAAACTGAGAGCATCAGCAAAATTTTACTCCCTGCAGATATTACTCACCAAGTGCTTCCAGGAGATATATATTTATTTTAACTCTCATCTTTCCAAAAGCAAAGCTGTGCAATGGTCAAAATAGGACATAAGGAGAAGGAGAGCATTGCAGTCCACATCTATTCTGTAGCACAGATACAGCTCTACTGTTTTCTGACCCAGCTCTGCTTGTTGCCAGTAGACAGCTCCGAATTTTATGGACACATGGACATATTCCTATCAAAAATGTTACTCTGGCAGATTTCCTCCTGCCCCTCAGGTGGCTTCCAGTGAGGCTGCAGTGATGCTCACTGCCAGAGCAATCACAGCCACGGTCACTCATCTTTTCCCCAGACTGAACGCTCAGAGTTTGCCCTCGAAGGGGATACCTTCAAATAGCTTTGTCAGAATCAAATTTAACAACTCACTTTTTGACCCTGGAACATGGAAGGCTTGAATCAGCAAGTCTGCAATAACCACAGTCCTCCAGACTTCTCCCCTTGAAGAAAAATTAATCGACAGTAGAGAGTGTGAGGTTTGAGATGGTTACTCATCGTGACATAGGAACATCTCCTCTCAGTTAATAGCACATAGCTTGGCAAGGACCACAGTAGTTGCCTTATTTGATTTCTTCAAAGTTAAAAGACAAGTTAAGCCTTCCTCTTTGTGCAAAACATAGTGGGATTTTAGAAGAGAAATTCCTTCCTTAGTAGAAGCACTGTAAGTCAATAGATCAATTTGTTTCCATCAGAGATCTCTTTTAAACCTGAATCAAAATTGAGTTTTTACGCATGAAGTGATTTTATGGACGAGGAGAGAGGACTTTAGTCCTGGGGACTTTTCTACTCCTCAGTTATTCTGCACAGCACAGCAATGAGAAGCTCCCTGTAGCTGGACACTGAAAAGCATTCAGCCAAACAATAACAAAGCTGTGACTCAGCAAAGTGCCAGTCAAAAGACAGAAAAAAGGATATAGAATATGCAAAACAAAGAACAAACCTCTGATAAACACCAAGCGCAAAGGACACAAACCATGCAGGAAAGCCACCCCTTTTTCCGGGAGGCTACTCTTCATTAAAACAGCATCATTCATCACCAGCTGTTACAGTATCAGAATAAAAGCAGTTATGACCTCATCAATATCTCAGCACTGCTGTTTCTCTCTTTCCTCCTACAGGCACAACATACCTAAAATAGATATTAACTGTATTAGGACTTGGTTTTTACAGTGCACTGCTCCTGCCAGCCTGAGGTTTCCCTAAAAGCTGCTCAACATGCAGGCTCCACTTGAGCCTGGCTTTGTGCAGGCAGTGGCTCCCTGTGCTATTCCCAGCTGGGGAATTCAGCTGTGCCCTGATTTGAGATGACTTGCTTGTGATGAGCAGGTTTCCATCTTTCCGCTCGCAGGCCACCTTAGCGGAGAGAGACCAAGGAGGGAGGGGGCTCATGATCCATCATTCCCCTTACAGGTGGGTTAACCAGCCCGTAGACCAACGCAGCCCATAAGCTATGAGCTCACATCAAGCCTGAAAAGAAAGAGAGGTTGCTGTACTTCATTTCTGGGGCTCCATTTCCACATGGTGTGAGGTCATCTGGCCAGAGCAGACCAACGTTCCCAGACAGCAGCTCCCATCCTGACTTCATCCTGCCCAGAGCTCGGGGGAGCCTGGCCCTCATCCCATGAAGCAAACATGCAACTTACCCCCTTGTAGTATTTAACTGCTCTCAAGGGAGATTGCATCTCACAAGGTCAGCTTCAGAAGCCACAGTGACCTATACCAACCGAGGACCTGTCTCCTAAAGGCTCTGAAGGGAAGCATTAGCTGGATCAACAGACTATATTTGCAGCCCCAACTGCCTGTCCAAGGAAAACTGCCAGCAAGGAATAAGGAACTGCCATAAGGAATAGATAGGGAAGGCAATGCCAGGCTGAAAACCTCACCTTCTGCGATTGCTACGTGTTATGTTTTAGGATGTTTCTATTTCCAGACTACCCAAGTCAGGAGCTGGGAGCCAACTGCCATGCCCCGCTGTTTCCCACCTACATATAGAGGTGTTGGCCTTGAGATATTAACTCTGGCTGAGAGCTGTAAGGCCACAGAAAACACCTAATCTAGACAGAAAAAGCTAAAGAAAGTTAAAATATGAGGAAAACATTTACCAGATTTTTCCTCTTGGAGTTTTTAAGCTATGTTCTCAGATCTGCACAGTTTCCCAGCTGCAGTTTCCCATCACTGCTGTGCATGGCGAGGTGCCCAAGTCAGAGGCTACTGCCTGCACGCAGAACCACCATGTCCTTTGGGATTCTGCTCAGAAGCATGGAGAGGGAAAAAAAAGAGAGGGAGGGAGGGAGGACTGATGCCACTAGATTCTGCTTAGAGATACTCCTTGCCCAGGTGAGGAGTGTTTCCTGCAGGAATCACATGTTTCTACCTGCAGACCAGCCCCCATCGTTTCTCCATAGCTCCTCCAAAGAGCAGGGCTGGGCAGATCCCAGAACTGTTTCTGCTCATCTATCTTGAGTGATAGGAAGGGGAGAGGGGAAAAGAAACCCCATCCTCCAGTCCCCGCCTGTGAGGGATGCAGTCTGCTTCCCTGTGTGACCACAGTGCAGTTCTTATTCACAACAGGAGATGGCCCTGAGCCAGAGAGCCCAGACCCGGTCATGAATCCTCTGGAGATGTTGCGTGGGCTCATCTGGAGGTGAATCCAGCATCACCCAAGGAGGCTGCGGGTGCTCTGCTGCAAACCAGACAGCCGTGGGAGAGGCGGTGCCATCCCGTGCCCAAAACATACAGACCTCACAAGACTCATCTGGGGTCCTGCGCGAGTGAAGAAATGAAGGGGAGAGCGAGACAGTGCCCCAGGCAGCAGAGCTAAAGCAGATGGTGGGATCCAGGGGCGGAGATAACGGCGAGGACTAGAAGCGAGCTGCAAGCCCTGACTACCATCAAATATCTACTGAAGCAGAAGGATCAGATTAGAGAGAGAAAAAAAAAAATCACACTAAGGCTGAAGTTTGGAAAAGCAATGCTTTGTCAACACTTTCATAAGGAACACACACAAGGCAACGGCAGGAGAGAAAAGCAATGGCTCCATTTGGATGGACTCCACTAAAATAGGCTTGCAGTGTCAGATTCCAGCAACTGTTTAAAAAGAGAGTGACCTGTCATTGGTTTCTGGAAATTAGCCCAGATAAAGGTCATTTATGCTGACACCCGAGCAAATCCCTCTGCAAAGGGCTGAAGATGCACACCAGAGATGCCTGGAAGTGGAGAGGGGGGAAACAGCAGCAGATGCTTTTTTCTTTGAGGTCCCAAGGCTCAGAGTAGCTATAATTTGCCCTGGTCCCATGTAAATGAGGAGATAATGTGATTTCTGTGGTAACCCTGCCCTCTGTTGATGCAGGTAAAACATTTCACCAAGGTGCAGATGCTGCTAGTTGGCTGCCTTTTTTGAAATGACACATTCTGGGCAAGGCTATAGCAAATATCTTCTGACAAGCATTTGGCAGAAAAGTACTTGCCTTAGAAAAGTTTCCCTGGTCAAGAAAAGATGCAGATACACAAGCTTGCTTTTAGGGAAAGACACTGCCCTGTGTTGTCTGAACTGAATCACCATTGTTTTGCCAAAAACCTCCTTATTTGTACTTAATGAAATAAAAATAAATATATAAAGAAAGCCTGGAACTAGAGGAACCTTTTTGTAATAAATTAAAGTTTCATGGAATATCTGGATTTTCTCTTCATTCTTCCAGACATTTATATTCTCCAAGTCATGTTTCTAACATATATTTTATCCCCAGCAAAGTCACAGCAACAAAACCATATTTTTTCCTTATCAAAGGAGATACTCCATATGGCAATACAAAATCCTTGGGACTCTTCCCTTGTGCAGCTTTCTTTAAGCAGGGCTCTCCAAGCAAGCATCTCAGCTCCCCAGCGCTTTTCCATCTGCTACCCAAGGCGCAGGACTCTGCCTCCCACCCCACACATCCCCTCCAGGGGCTCCTTGGGACTCCAGCTGGCCTCTTCTATCAAGTCCCCAATGCTGGGAGACCTTGGAGCTTTTTAGGGACAGTCCCCCGAGCCTTTTTGAGGTCTCACATTTAGACACAGCCTTCCCTTGCTTGGTTTCCTGCAGCCTGTTGCTGTGTGCACTTCCAGAGCATCCCTCTCTTTTCTGCTTGCTCCCAAGTTCCCCACGCATGCTGTAGCTGCAAGGCACCCTCCTCGGCCATCAGCCACAGCTGTCCTGTTTAGCAGGGACTTTCATCCCAAGCACCAACTGGAAACCTTGGCCTGTTTCGTGGATTTGCCTCTCCACCAGCTCATCAGCAGGGTATGTGCTCAGGCACATGTGTGCACACAGCAGTCCAAGGGCTTCTCTAGCTTCCCACCGGCTCTACCTCCTCAGTGGATAGGGTGTTCGCTATCATCAGCCGCACACACAGCTCGAGGAGAGCTAGCACAGCTCCAACTTGTAAAGCCAAGAGCCCTGGCACCAGACCAACAGCAACACCGCCTGGTGCTCAACAGAGAGAGTCCTGTGAGGATCCAAGAAACTTTGGAAATGTTAATTAAATGTTGGAGTTCGGATTTTTTGTTGCTATTTTTGTCTTTTTTTAAAAAGAAGTCAATGCACTTGGCTTGACCCCGCGTTTGCATTGCCCCTGGTGCCCGGCGAGCAGGACGGCGCCCTGCCACATCACCAAAGGGGCTCTTGCCAACACCCCACATCCACCCTGACGCCGTTCGCTGCCTCCTGCCCGAAGGGGCGGCCCTGGAGGAGACCAGCAGGGAGGCTGCATGGCTGCTCCCACCGTCCTTGTCCACCTCAGCCACGAGCACAAACGGGGCAGCCGCCTCCGACCGCTGCAGTGGCACCAACACAGTGCACACGGTTGCATTGCTGCCTGCTTGGTCTATTAGGTAGGCTTGTACTTGTGTGAAAACCTACATTAGCAGAGAATAATGTTTTCTCTGTCAGAGTGTCTTGGAGCTGTGGTGTTTATTTAGGATAGGTAACTGCAGTATCTGATGCTGCACTTTGCACCACCAAATATATCAGAAGTCACCTTGAATAAGTCACCTCATAAATACACCTACTGCTCTATTTAGGAGCATTTGACTCCTAAATTCCTCCTTCCATAAGAGGAAAGTACATTTTAGCATATTTAAGGAGAGAGTATGCTAGAGAGGAAACAGACTTCCCTTCAGTCTTTACTTAAGAGTCTGATCAAGTACTTATCCCTTATCCTGTAGTTTCTGAATGGTTTATTTTCTTCTCTGCAAACTAAGATTATCACCCTGAATTCAGAGACCCCACAGAATAACTTAGATGAGAAAAAGAGCCTGAATGTCTCTACTCCAACCCTCTGCTCAAGGCAGACAACTCCAAGGCTTGACCCAGCTGCCCTGGTGGTACCTCCGCAGCCTTAGCCTCCCTCAGAGGGGTTGCTCAGCCAAACTGCATGGTGCTCCATGGGGACACAGACCTCCCCACAGCCAAACCTGCACTTGCACCTGTGAGATCTTCATGGCTGAGGAAATGCTGTTTCTTTGGGGCCAGGGCCTCCTCGTGAGGCTACCAGACCCAAGAGACACCGTTGCAGCCTGAAAAACAGAGCTCTTGCAAGCTCCAGGAGTATTTCAGTGCAACTTCTTTCTTCTCCACCTCTGCCCTGATCCCAGTCCTGGGTTTGCACACCTAAAAGGTAAACACACCCAGAAAATATCCAGGAAATTAATTTATCCGCCCTTGAGAGAAAGGGCAGCTTTCCTCGTACCTTCCACACAGGAACCAGGCTGCCAGCTCCTGGACAAGAGGTTCACAAGAAGGCAGCTGTGTTACTAGCCATATAGGGGAAAAAAAGCCTCTTATTTTGCACTCAAAGCTACCCATGGTGCAGGCAGATCTGAAAGGTGCCAAGCACGTGGCAGTGCAGCACAGGCACCACCAGTAGCATTGAAAGGTCAATTTTGTTTTGTTTTTTAATTTGTGGAAAGTTAAAAAAGTTTAAAAAGTCTTGTTCTCCACATTTGGCAGTTTTCAGATGCTGAAGAAAAACAGATTTTTTTAAAACTTTAAAAGCCCAGGGCCTCTCCAAAGGTTTTGGCATGACAGGAGATGGGACAGAGGTGGCACATAAGCGAGGCCTGTACCAGGCACCCCCATTTCTACTCCCTTCCCAGAACCTTAAAAATAAAGTCACCCTCCCACCTCCTGCACCCTCTGGACCATCCAAATGCCTAGAGCAGATGTTTCAGCAAGTTACCCGCAGCGATGCTCGAGTCAGAAAACAGTAATTATATTCCAGCTGCACGAAGCTCGCCTAGCAATTAACTATGACAGCATTTTGTGGATTAAAGTAATTGGGGCTTATTACGATGTTTGCTCCATTTTCTTAAGCCATCAGTCTACTCCTGAATAAGGGGGAAAAAAATAAAATACCCTGTTTCTTTTCT
>JAVCKT010099456.1:17288-29285 GCA_032273925.1 Rhynchotus rufescens | reverse complement strand
TTAAAAAAAAAAAAAAAAAAAAAAAAAAAAAAGTAACCTTTTTCTTTTAATGACTCCCTGCAAGGCAGCAGGGAGACTTCAGAGTTGCTTCAGAGAGTTAAGATGTCCTGAAGTCCTGCTGGGAAACAGGGAAAGGACTTAAGGTACACGAAGTCTGCAGCTGAGATAAAGGTTAGTTTACAAGTGAAAGGCATATTTGGCGTTCAGTAACAGTGTGCACCAAGCTGCCTTCCTGCGATGGGGAAAAGAAATCTAATATTGAGGAAAAGGGTGTATGTAAACCCTTTTTTTTAATATGTATATATGCATCCACACAATATACATTATGCATATTATACATATTACACAGTATTGATACCTGGAAATAACCTCCCCGGACTAAGATTCTCCTCCTGAGGGCCTCAGAATGACTTTAGTTTGTCTTTCCAGCCTCCTCTTGGCATAACTAAATCATTCAGAAACCTAAATGGTCCAACACAGGCTAACAGAAAAACCCACCCAGGAGAAAGCCCTCGGCACATCTTTCATGTGACAGGCTTCCAAATAAACCGAATAGCCTGAAGTTCAGGATCCATCTAGAAGAATACGTGCAGTAAAGCACAATAACCAGGCTGAAGACCAATGAGAAGAACCACTTATACCAAAGTGATGTGCTAAGGCAAAGCGCCAATCACCTGAATAAAGTGAATTTTCACCTAGAGCAATGAAGCTTGATAAAGCGCCTGGCTGGCTTGCTCGCCTTGTTCGTAACTCATCATGGTGCTCACTCTCTGCATCACCCTTCTCCTGCCCTTGTTGGGTACTACGGTGTATTCCCTCTGGTGCTTCCTCCTTTGTCTACAGGGATATCAGGCTCTCCCGCTGGCCAACCCTTAAGATTGCCACCATGCCATCATGGCTCTGCACCTCTCCCCGGTGCTGACACACCAAAATGGGCTGCAGGCCTCTGGGAAAGACCTTGCACATCGCGAACCTCTCTCCAAAAGATTCCCCTGGGTGGCCTTTAATCCTGGAAAGGTCCCACTCTTTCCGCCAGCCAAGCCGTTAATGAACACATCACACAACACAACACAGCTTTGTGAAGCACCTACACTCTTTCAGGTCTTTTTCCAATTAATTACTATCTGCAAGCACCCGTTCCACCACATGCCCCTCATCCTCGCTTGCTTATGAAGAGCACCACAAGAGCCAGGGTCAACATAACGCAAAGCAGCTCCAGGTTCTGCTCAATCCGTGTCACCAGCAAAAGCCCAGTTATAGTGAAGTGGTTTGGCTTTGATAAACACACAGCAGTTCTAACACACCTCTTCAATACTTTGAAAGTTTATTATATTTATCTTTATTATATTACTGTTTCAGTGTTTTTCCTAGAATTTCAGTTATGTGGAATGCCCTCTAAAACCACTAGTACTTCCTCTAATTACATCCCCAAATGAACCAAGCCCAACACCAAGGGCCTGCCAGCAGCCAATGGGCTCTGAAACACGAGCATCACAAACAGCGGCACTGTATGTATCTCTCTATACATACGTGTGTGCGTGTGTATATATACACACACACACACACATTTATATTTACATATATATATATACACATATATAGAAATAACACAATGACTTTTACCATTTCCTCTCAGCTAACATGCTCAGTTGCTGTAGTGGTTTTTGCAGTGTAAGAACACACGGCATAAAACCACCTCACCACATGAGATGCTAATTACAGAAATGACTTAGGGAGAACCAGCGACACGTCCTCCAACTTCTGCTAGCCTCAAAGCTTATGAAACAGTTAACAGAACATTTCACATCATATTAGCACCATCATGAGCGAGTTGGATAATTTTATATCTAGGAATGCTTATAAGAAAAGCCACAGCCAGCTTTCCTGGTCACCTGTCCATGCCAAAGCACTGGCTGAGCGACCACCCGAACCAGCTGCAACATCCCAGTGCTGGGACAGTGGGAAGGGGGAAAAACACAGAGGAAAACCACTGTATTATTGTGAAATTCCCTGCAAGCCACTACTAGGCCAAGGGACGAGCTAGTTAGCTTTCCTATTTCACATTCAAATGTCTCTCCTCCACATAAATATGCATTGTCTGTTCTTCTTGGCCTAACTTCAGCCAAAAAAATAAAGAAAAAAAAAACAGATGTGTACAGCAAGGCTCTATGTTGAATTATTTACTGTTTCCCCCGAGGGTTCACGAAAGGACTAAGTTCATTAGCACAGACACGGAAGAGAGACTCACCAAGCACAGGCTGCTCTCTGGCAGGGCACTCCTCACACCGCCCGTTTCACTCCAGCAACCCGTTTCCAAGCGTTTCTTGCAGAATTTTACAGGAAGAAATGTTCAAACTTGGCTGATTTAAAAAACTCATTAATATCTTGCATAGTACTAAACATTTGCCACAAATTCATTATGCTCTGTGAGGTTTTTATGGGGAAGCTTACGAACGAGCACAGATTTGCATTTTAATTTTGGCCTTTTTTTCTAGCCTGCACCTTCTCCCACGAGGCTTGTATTGAAAATTAAGTGACAAATTAGGGTCACCTTTCCCCGTGCCTTGTCAGCAAATCAATTTGTGCTGCCTTTCTGACGGAGCTCATGCATAAATTAGGCAGCTTCCCATCGATTCGGAGAAGTAACCTGAGAGCAATGGAGTGAAACACCAATAAAACCCACCGGTTAAGCCGAGCAGTTGCCTTTTATCCCATCCCAGTGGCCCTGTTATCCCGGAGCTGCAGGAAAACCCATCGCTGTTCCAATGCTCCCTTCCGACCGATCTTGGTGAATATTAGAAATATTGGAATAGCATCAGAATGGGCAGCACCCACTGTACAGCCGACGCTCCCCATCCCAATAAGAGCACCCTGGAAAATCCACATTTAAAATCCATCTGCTCAGCGATCCTGCAGCAACGTCCCAACCCTCCGGCCCTTTGATTCCGGCTGGAGTCACCAAGACAGCACATAAACTGAGTTATAAAAAGCAAATGCTTGACAGCAACAGCAGTAACTCAAAAAATGATGAGTTTGGGCGACGAGGTGAACCTTACACATGCGCTATCAGCCCCAGGCCTGCCGATAGGTCATTTTTCCCCTCAAAAGGAGGGGGTTTTGCCATGCTGGCAGGCTGCGCGGGCTGCGGGGCGCCGCGGGCTGCGGGAAGGACGCGCTCGCGGGGCGGCTTGGCCAGGAGGTGCCAGCCCAAGGGCTGCCGGCCAGGGCGTTACGGCGTCCCGGGGGAGCAGAGCCTTATCCTCGCTCCAGCCTGAAGCAGAAAAATTAGCACCGAAAAGAAAGGAGCTCAAGCCAGTTATTGCCAAAAGGGAAATGCTGCTGCGTGCGCAGGGATGAGACGCAGCCAGAATGGCTTCCACCTTCCCCAAAACACCCTCTGAAAGGGCAAAAATCGCCTGCAAGGCCATTCTCCTGGCAAGGCTGCCTTGGACCGTGTGCTCCAGCTGGCAGACCTCTCTTCACGGTGCTGTTCCCTTTCAGCATCCATTCTTTGGAGGGAGTAGAAGAGGACAACTTCCTTCAGGGAAGTTCAACTTAAATTCTGAGTTTTCCACTCAAAACAGCTGCATACCACTGCAAAATTACTCACGGAGGCCACACACTCTTAAAAAATAGATAAGTGAATTGGCCTGAGCTCAACCGTAACAGCAGAACCACTCTCTGCTCAACACGCAGCCAAGCCGACCAGCGTGGCAAGACTGCCACGAAGCCATCAGGTGTTCTCCCTTTGTGTTTAAACTATACTATCCAAGTTCTCCATGCTGCAAACTGCCAACATACCTGTTAAAAAACAGAAGAAAAAGAAAAAAAAAAAAGGAAGAAAAGAAAAAGCTCAAAACAAAACCTCAAAAAAAAAGAGGAAGGAGAAGTTGGGTACTTGCTGTAGAGCTTGATAGGGAGACACGCAATGCCTTCTTCGTAGGGGAAGGAACTGCCTCCGTTTCCCTAGCTGACGCAGGCTGCAACTTTGCTTTCTCTGCATTTATTCAGATGACCCTTGGAGCCCTAAGGGTCAGTTTGAAGCAGCCCCAGGGTGCAGTCCCTCCGCTCTCGAAACCTCTGCTTTTCTAGGCGCCTTTTGCCCAAAACGCACAAACCCAACTCGAACGCTGCCGGGTTCCATCCAACCCAGCGTCCAACTCGCACGGGGGTGAGAAGCTCTCACTCCGACTGCAAAGTTTTCTGTCAGCTAGAGCCCATACTGGATAAATCCACCTGGAAAACTGCTGATTGCCTCCCAGCAAGGGGAGGAGCAAGGAACATAGCACAAACTCTCAGAATAAGCTTGGTTCTATAGTATACTCTATATAGTATAGCACTCTAGTACATTCAGAGTAAGAATAAGCTTGGTTCTATAGTACACTCTATACAGTATAGCACTCTAGTACATTCCCTATTGTTATTCCTAGTGCAATTTGCAGCAGAACAAGACGATGCTTCTTTGCGTGGGGATGCCCGAGCTCACCCAGGGGCTGGGTTCAAACTGGGCGCTCAGGAATTAAATCAGTTACCTTTTCTCTATAGAGAGCAATAGGAGCCCAGGGGCACTGAAAATAAAAATGTTTCATGAACAAGTCGTGCTAGCTCAGTTAGCTTTAAAATAAAGCTGCTCTTGGATCTGCAGGCAAGACCACTGTGCGACTGGACTGGGAAACAGCTCAGAGGAAGGCGAGGTGCCCCTAGGAAAGTAACTGCAACAAGCAGCACCTAAAGCTCTGAGACAGACTGCACGGCTTCTATGGTTTTCACCATGCTCACCCTCACCGAAGGATGCAGGCGCTCCTTAGCAAAAGCTGCCCAGTAGAGCCAGCAAGCTTGCAAAAATCTCTATGTTAAGCAAAAATAAGAAAAAAAATAAAGGATGAAGCTTGGCAGAAGTTGGATATATTATTTTTAGCACCACGGCTTGCAAATACTTAGCTTAAGACAAGAAGCTGTAGGCTGAGGAGCAACACAAGGGTCTCCCAACACAAGGGAGAGACCCAGCACGAGCAGGGAGAGCAGAGCCCGCCCCTGGTGCTGGGAAAAGCCCTTGGCACTGCCGAGGAGTCTCAGCTCCACCCAGCACAGCAGGCAGAGCCCAGGTGTCACCTACCGCCCGGCCAGGCTCCGTCCGCTCCCGCATGTCCAGCCCGCCGTGCGCCGACGCGGGCGGCTGCCGCGCGGCCCCGGCCAGCGAGCGCCCCGCGGACCTAACACAGGAAGCACCGCAGACAAAACCAGAGGTTTCCTCACTGGGTTTTCTTCATTCGCCGCTGAGCACGCTACTTCTCCTTTGACTGTGCGAGGTCTGCTGCAGCATTGCCCAGAAGCTGCTACCAGGCTGTAACGTCGCCTTTTTTATCTTTAAGCATCATCACCGCTTTGCACGCTTCATGGATAGAGATGGGACAAGCATCCAGGTCTTCATAGGAATCCAGGGAGCCCCTGGGGAGTCCCTTGGCAAAGGGGGCACCACCTGAACCAAGTCCTCTGACACCCACATGCGAGACCCACCACGGACGAGCGTGTCCCACGTGCCCATGATGGAGAAGAGGCTCTCCCGGGCAAAGACCAGACTGCGGGAAAAGCAGATTTACCTCTGCAGTCATCACTGCGAGGTCATTTTAACCGTCCTGCTAGACACTGCAAGCAGGAATGCAGCACCACAGCAATGCAAAGCCCTCCAGAAGCATATTGTACACTAAAGCACAGAGTATATTTCAGGTGCAATTAACATAACATGTTCAGAAAATATTGCACAGACCAATGACTTTGTGCTGCTACAAAAATATGTACATATGCAAGACCCACAGCAGTCTTGCTAGCAAGAACTAGCCGGATAAAAGAGGTAAACTTAGGGGTTTTTAATTATTTTTCAAAACTGCATTTTTATGGAAATAAAAATTTTTATGGAAATAAAAATGGAGCCCCGAGGAGCAGCAGTGACCCACTCCCCTCTCCGGAGCACAGGGCCCTTCCTGACATCCCCCAAACCCCTCAGCAGATGTTTATTCACACGCTCAAAGCACTGCAATCCATCCTGGATGCAACGAAGCCCCCTGCAACATCCTCACCACCCGTGAGGAGCTTCTGCATATGGAGCATCTCCAGCATGAGGAGCAGGGATCTTGAGCTTTGCTAACTCGGAAAATTCCTTACAACTGTAATTTGTAACACTGCGAGGAAACCCACGCTCACAAAAGCCCGTTTGACTTCTATAATTAATCTGCCTGCAAGCCGTATGTTTTAACACAAAAAGCTTAGGATTGAAACCTTTATGCATCAAGAACCACACAGATAATTCTTCTTTCTTAACTTCTGTTTACTGCCTCTATATGGATTTTAATTTTTCCTTCTGAATGAAAATATAGATTCCCCCACTGGAGCACTACTAAATTTTTCTCTTTTTTTGACCTCTTCTGAATTAATTTTTGAATCCATTTTCAATCGGTAATAATTTCCACCTGACTTAATTTGCCTCATTTCACATTGGGTCCTCGGATCAATGAACACATCTCTGACCACCAAAACCATGCGAGGCAGCGACTGCCTTGCTTATTCTAGAGAACAGCACTGAGATGCTGGACACAGCGTAGTTACTGTAACTGCAAAAATGTGGGTTCATAATTTACTGTGCAAGCCTAGGAGGATTTGGTTAAGATGCTGATTTCTAGGAGGATTTGGTTAAGATACTGATTTCTTGGCCCTCCCTGTTATGTTGTTCCGTGTCCAAACATAGCCCTGCTCCATGAGCATTAAGTGGTCCCATGGTCCCTTCTACCCCGTCCATCCTAAAGGCAACACAAAAGCTCTTCTGCCTCCAGGAAATCTCACTTCTTCTTTGGTGGCTGAAACGCTCTCCCCTGCCAGGCTCGTTTCCTGAAGTCACAGCTGAGCTCAGTTTTCACATCTGCAAATGCTTCGTGACCAGCACCCTGCAGTCTGGCACGGGACCGACCACCTTTCCTTCAATGATCACAGAAGAGCAGCGAGGAGCCTGTTCCTCGTGGGAATCAGCCACGTAACAAAGCGAGTCCCCATCTGGGCACACGAGAGAGACCCCAGTGTGCAGCCCTCGGGGTGCACTGGAGACACAGCTTATAAATGTGAGACCATTAGAAAAAAAACCCACCACTTTAGAGCACATCAAAATCACGGATAGCATCTCAAAAACTAGAGAAATGCACTTTCTTTTTCTCCATCTAGCACGCCTAGGTAGGTGAGCCTTAAGAAAACTTCAGCTTTCACAACCACAGCAGGATCTCCTCCAAATGAGTCACTGAAAAAAATTAATGCTAACTTGGTATAATACTAAATCTGACCAAGAACACTTTAAATATGCCCTGTCCCTTCATGCTAAATACACATTACTAAAATACTAACACCTAAAGCAAAGATGGGTTGCAGAACGTTGGGGAAATGATGCCCCGAGGACAGAGGACTGTGCAGTGTGGCCAGGCTCTGCAGCCCTCAAGTCTCCAAATCTCTCCCAGCATCAAGGGTTAAGATGGAGATCACTTTTATTTAAAACCATCCCTCCCTTTAATGGAATAGTTATCAGGTAAACATGTATTTCGGTCATCGGCTTCCCCGCCTTCTCCAAAGTGTGTGCTACTTACCCAAAATACAGGCATTTCTCCCTGGGAGAGCTTCTGCATTTTTTGAGGAAATGTATTGGTAGATCCAGCAAGCAAGAACATGTTATTTATTTTGTTCTCATGGCTTTTTTTTTTTATTTATTTTTAAGTATTTAGATCAGGTTTTGCTCTGTTAAATGTCACACAAATATAAGGAGCATCTTTTAATCTAGAAAGAGGTTTTCTGTGATATTTATTAGGAACTAATAATACTTCTGTAGCAAAATTCCTTCTGAAAAGCAGAAGGAGACACAGTACCAATCATGGCTATGCACTGCTGCTTGAAATAACAGCTTTTATACCCAAAATGTTAGGTTTGTGAAATCCAATTAGGAGCTGGAGACTTTGCAGTGGCAGAAGCGCAGCGCTAGATGGCTTTAAGGAAAAAGCACGCTATCCTTTCCTAAATATGCACAATGACAAGAGCAAAATCCTCAGAATTTTTGTCCCCAAGGAACATGCTTCTGTAGACCTTCCAAAACAGTGATTTCCAGGCTCCTTCTGACTTTTGACTGTTTAGCTAATGTTTCTATTTCAGCCTACTATATTAGGCATCCATGAAGATAAACACATCCATAAAGTACAAACACTGCTGGACGATTCAGAGATCTAAGAGGTGGTTTGAGGCATTTTTAAGATTTTCACTTAAACCTTAGACACTTCACTAAACAGCAACCCTTGCAGCCTGCAAATACTATGGATCTTGCTCCGGTTTTCCCTTCCAGCCCAACCGCAGGAGCAACCCGCTGCCCAGGCCCGCACGCTGCTTACAGCTTCCAAATACCCCCAAAAATTCAAAATCTTATTTATTCCAAGTAAGCAAAGGTATTAAACCACAATAAATATTTGCATGCACCCATGGACAGGTTTTAAATACGAGCCTCTTCTGCAATAACGCAGCTCAAGGAGCTACGTTGCAAAATGCTAAAACACAACATCGAGCTGAAGCCCAGCACGTAACGTCGGCCACCCAAAGCGTCACTACGGAAAGCTGGACACTATGGAAAGCTGGATACAACAGAGATGCAAAAGCAGATTTAAATATATAGTGGGATTGTTCAGTCTTCCATCCCATCCAGCAGCTTTCAGCTGGAAGCACAGAGGAGGCAACTCCAAACTCCCAAAGGAAGAGATTCCAGGATGAAGCCTCTACGCATGGAAGTTCCCTAAATACATTCCTATGTGCAAGTTTCCCCATGCAGCCCATAAATTCTTAAGGCATGAGTGTATTTAAAGTCGCTCATCCCCCTGGAGGAAGGCTGGCAGTGAACAACTGGGTTTTCTTAATGCTCCACTACAAATTATTTCTACAGAAGAGGATTACACGGAGCACTCTTAAGCAGCGAATTTCTTGGAACAGAAAGCTCCTGCTTTCCCTAGGAGCTTTCCTTATGAATATTGCAAATCTGAAAGAGTTTAAGAGACCTAAATAAGAGAGAGCAGCGCTTGTCCCCGCCACTCTGCCTGCCCCAACCTTCCTCATCGTCCCAACTCTGCCCTCGGAGGCTGCTTCCTTCCAGCCTGTTTGCATTCGATGAACACATCGCCAGCCCAGATAAGCAGAAGGAAGGCTGGAAGATGCCAGCTGGCTTCCTTTGATCCGAGAGGTTTACGCCTGAACTTTATTTTCCTTCCTGGGTATTGATGACCTGTTGGCTAAGAAGAGGGAGGAGGAGAACATAATGGCTAGAGGTCCATGTATGGGGCTGAGATCTTCTCTTTAATCACCACTGCAGCACAAAATAATGAGCCATCTTCTTAGGCCATTTCAGCTAAACTTTGCTTGCACTCATCTTTTGACTTTTTCTAAGATGCAACCTCCGAAGAAAAGGAGAAAATATTTAAAATGCACAAAGTTAGCCCCAAAGAAACAAAACAGACCTCCAAATACTGCCAGACCTGAGCAGCATCTCCACCTTGAATTGCAATATTCCTCATGAATCGCACCAGCAGCGCCAACCAAGCAGAATATTTAAAGTTCCCTGCCAAAATGCACACCTGGGTGTGGAAGGATGGATTTCTGCTCCATTGCTTTGCTCAGGCGAAAACTAGCTGAAAAACAAAGCGCTTACAGATACATAGCTGCCAAAGAACACTTTCCAAAGGCAGGTGCACTCTTCTTTTCCTGGATTTACACTTGTCCTTATACACCTATAACCTGCAATTCCATTTAACCACCATGAAAGACATGGTTTGTGGGAAAGCAAGTCCGTTTTTGTTCAGCAAGGAGGCCCAGCAGCGAGCAGAGGAAAAGGCAGAGGAACACCATCCAAATGAGGACCACAGAGCACGGTTCTCTGCCACCACAGAAGATGCATGGAGCTAATTAAGGTTCCCCCGGCTAGAGCAGCGGGCAGCTGCTGCAAGAAACCCTGGCTGTTCCTGATGCACTGCAGCCCAGGCTGTTATCTCTTAAGTGTGTCCACATTTAAATTACTTAACTCTATCATTCTAATTGTAATTTAATTCAAACCATGGCAAAACTGCAGAATTCTTGAACGCACCTGCTGGCACATACAGCCTCAATGCATACAAAATTCAGACATGCCTTATTTAAAATGTGCATGGATTTACAGAAATATTACCACGTTGTGAAAAGCAGCATAATACCTGCATGCTTACAGCAATGAAAATATAGCTATTTTTAATACTTGTAATACTTTTCTATCCCATTCTCGGCAATTGGAGGATCACACTGCATCTCTATCACTGCTTGCCTAGCCAACAGACCATATATATTTATTGAAATTCTACATATAGATGCAACGAGGCCCTTGAAACTGCATTGTCATTATGGGGACTCTGCACAGGGTCAAACCACACTGAGTCTCATAAAATAAAGCGACAGTTTGAATTGCTTGGATATTACTTGTGCAAGAGCAAAGGCTGAACCTCTGCAACAGAGCATGAGACCCAAAAATCTCATCTCACTTATTAAAACCAGTGATCAAATCGCCTTTATTGCAAGGCAATCGTCACTTAAATACTGACAATTAAAAAATGCTTAGAAATATAGAACCAGGAGTTCTCAGATTTGACTAACTCAGTTGTGATGATATTTAGAAATAATAGGATGGATTGTGTCTATACATCATTAAAGCTTATCTATACGTTCAGGAAAAAAAAAAAAAAACCCTCCACTTTCTCAGGAAGGAAGTGGTATAGGGAGCTCATCTATTCAACATCCACTTTTTCCCATATAAACAAACAGAGGAAAACCATCACAACTTCCAAACGTGAAAAATGGGAGGAAGGGGGGAGAGGTCACGCCTGCTTTGCAGGCTCCCAGGTCTCCGGCTTAGGAAAGCGAGATGCAACAAAGCGCATCTCTGGGAAATAAGATTAGAGCTATGGAAAGAAGCTATTTTGTCTTTCCATCTAAACATTGTTTGTTATCTTCGTAAATTCCCGGGAAACCCCCAGAGCTGTTTTCCAGCGCCCCAGTGGAAGAGGTACTTCCCAATTATGCAAAGGGCTAAAAATAATCCGGGAAGCTCCTCAAAGGCTGGAGTTCCTATGGCAAAAGCTGCTTGTCTGTAGACAAATGCACAGTTCCCAATTTCCGTGCTTACAAAAAAACCCAGCTCAAATTTCCAAATATCCAGGTCTTCAAAGCAGATATGGAGCAAGTGTAGCCTCTCATCTACACTCATTCCTCTTCCATCAACACAGATCAATAGTTAAAAGTCAGCAGCCAGAAATAGCATGAAAAGATTACTACTTTTCACTTGAAGCTTTTTTTTAAAAGCTTTTTTTTTTTTTAAAAAAAAAGAAACTGTCACTAACTAAAAAGGAGATTTTTTTTCTTCTCTTCTTTTTGGCAAGCCAACCTGATTTTAATTAAAAATGGTATGATAAACTTTACATTTCTCCCAATAGCATTTATCAGCTTGTGCTGAGCAGAAGCCATGCGAAGTTGGTGTCATTAAAACACCATATGTAGCATCATACGGTATTTGCTTAAATAGTTTGGTTTCCTCACAGAAGAGGACCCAAAATGGTAATTCCATGCAAAATAAGTGCCGAATCCAAAGGGCACGCCGCTTGCAATTACCAAATTTCCTTTTATATTTAACAAAACTTTAAAAAATGTAAATAGTTCACATAATTCAGAGTGCTTTCTAGTATTTTAGGCTCCCTGAGAAACAGCGTGGGATGTGAAGAGCCCTGTACGTGCACGTGCTCAAGGGTGGCTGTGGGTCGCCTCAGGCACTTTTGAGTCCCCAATCCTGCATGTAGTAGCTGCATTACAGCAGGGAAGGCTGCATTTCTTGCCCTTTTTTTTTGCTTTCTTCACCTTTACATTCTACTATCCCTATGGAATGGAATTGCGAGCATCTCTGCCAAGGCATCGGCA
>JAVCKT010099456.1:0-17278 GCA_032273925.1 Rhynchotus rufescens | reverse complement strand
GGCAAGACGGATGCCTATTTTTTTTTTTTTTTTTTGGAGAAACTTTGACACGAGGAGGTGACAGCTCCATGGTCAGACACTAATAATAATCCTGGGCTGGAAAGCTCCCGTTTTCACCGCGGTTTTCAGCGGTTGCCATGGAGATGCTGCAGTCTCACTGCTGCGCGGGGCCGGGCCTTCCCACGCGGAGGAAACTTCACACCAACCTTTCCTTTTCCCAACAAGTTCCCCACCAAACTGCCCTGGCACTTCATCATCCCTCTGTTCGGGACCGCAGAACCAGCGCAGGGACTAAGAGGTCCCGCGTGGGGAGACAACCTGCCTTAGTGCCAGGTGCAGGTGGACGGGGAGATGAAGGCCCACCAGGCATGGTGCTCTGCAGGAGCAAAGCCTTGTGCAAGCTCCTGGACATCTCTCCTTGCTTCAGCGGGAGGAAAGCAAAAGTCACCACCTTCCAAACAAGCTGCACACTTAAGAGCAAGTTTATATGTGCCAGGGGAGCACTAGCAGAGAGCTGCAAGCTCCTCAGGGATGGCCTAGGTAAGGCAAGGCTCCAAAGATGCAATCCACAAGCTGCAAGTCCCCTTAGCTACTGCAGACACAAAACCACAATCTAAATCCGCTCATCTTGCTAATTCCACAACTGCAGACTGATTTCCAGCCTCAACTCCCCCATTTTCAATAGAAAGTTTATGCTCTCTTCAGGAAAACCACAATAACTTTTCCCACCCTGGCTTGGCAGCAGGAGCTACAAGATCTCCTTATAAGCTCATAAATCAGGAAAAAAAAAAAAAGAATGTCCTCAACAACTTGAGTTTCTCATATTGTTCCTTCTCCTTCCACAGCAATCAGAAGCGGTATTATACTGTGAGAACCGTTTGGAGAATATTTAATTGTTTTTAAGCTAATTATATATTCCTAATGAGGCGCTTCCCGCGCGCGGTTCCTCGCGGCGATGCGTCAACAGCAGCAAGCTGCTGAGGAGCCGGCCTGCTAAAAATAAGCGCGTTTGAACACAAACGTGAGGGGCCTTAACAGATGGCCCGGGAAGGAAAACACAGCGACGAGAGCTCCTCCCTTCCCTCTGCTGCTCCCGAAACGCTGCAAAGCCACGGCAGCCCAGACAGACTTCACGGGGACGTCGCAGCAGGCGTTGGGAGGGGACCGCGTCGCACGGGATTGTCACCTCCTGTCACCACCATGCGCTTGGTGCCAGGGGCATCCTGCACGTAACCACCTCTGTGGATTTTTGGTTTTATTTTTCCTTTCTTTCTGCAGAATCCTATATCTTATCACAGCTCCTCGTTCATGCCAGGCACGTTATTCCATTGCCAGCGGAGGAGATCCCCAGCTCCAACCCATCCCAGGCTCTGGGCCATGGATTAGCCGTGCTCGCGGCGGCAGCTCGGCAGGGAAGCAGCACCTTGTCACCATTGCCACGCTTATTCCCAGGCAGCTTCCCCTGGGACTGCCATTTGTTCCCCTTCCCTTCTGATTACAGGCAGGAAGAGTTTATTAACTGCTATGGCAACCTCAAACAAACCATCTCGAGCCCTTTCACATGGGTGGAAAAATAATAATAAAAAAAAAAGGGCTATTTAAAGTGGCAAACATCACTGTGCTATCCACGGGCTGTGGTACAGCAGAACTTCAGCGCAGGAGAGCTTTAGACCTGACACCTAAAAGCAATCGAAGATGCAATCGTGCTCATCTCCTGAGAGCAGCTTAATAACAGTTTCCTGCAGAACAAGTTTTCTAGGTCAAAAGCCTCAAAAAAGGGGGTTGCAGTTGAATGAAGACAGATGATTTTTTGATGAATCTCATTTAATACTTAGGAAATGAAAACACAGCCAAACAGCATCCTGAAAGATCATGTAGAAGTGGCGAAAGGAAAAGAGCATTTTCTTCTCCCCATGACCTGTATAGCACATTCAGCTCCATTCTCCCCTCTCATCCTCGTAGGCAATAAGCAACTTGGGGCTTTTCCCGGTGTTCCTAAATCACTGGATGTTTTGCTGCCTATGGCATGACAGCAATGCCGTTTAATGACTCCACCTAGGTCTGCTGTCTGCAAACAGCCCCAATAATCTTTGCTTTCCCCTCATCTACAGCCATATACATTTACTGTCATGCTTTCCAGAGAACAAACTGACATTTTATTATCTGACACATTTAAAGCATCACTGCTGGTACTGCTGACGGCATTCCTGCTTATCAAAGGTACGTGCCCAAATGCTGAATGTGGCAGGTTAGTGATTCCTTCTAACACCATTTCCCAGGAGAGCGAATGCTAGACTTGCACATAGGCACTAAGGAACACAAGAACAACTGCACACGATTAATAGTAATAGGAGAGTAATAGTATAATAGCAGTATTGTTAGCCAGATGCATTCCCTTGGGAAACAGCCTGAGCAAGTTTGGAGTGCTGCCTGGGGTATTTACAGTGCATTTTATTCTATTTTGCAAAAATCCATAATTTTGCAAGGATTTCTAGAATAAGAGTTTATTGCTTTTTCTCATGCAAACTCCATAGCAGTTGGATTTTAGCATAGAGAAAGAGCCAGAGAAAAGGAAAAGGAAAAGGAAAAAAAATAGGAAAGCCCAGGCCTTCAGCCATCCAGCTTTGCAGGTTTAGAAAGTCTGTCCCATTGCAAAACCAGCTGTTTTAGCAAAGACAAGTCGCTCATTTCCCATGATACGGCAGGTGCAAAATACAAGGTCTTTTAGGATGCCTGGCACCCCCAGCATGGAAAAGAAACAAAAATTTCCATCAGAAACGCTATTTTAGAAGTGTTGTGCTGGGTCGTTCTGGGTCACACCTTGGAGTGGCACGGAGGCTGCAGGCACGATACACCCAATTACCTAGTTAAACACTCACTTCTGAGTAATACAAGTTACAAAAGCTCCAGGTGAGCTGAGATGTTCACAGGCTATGACAACACAAATGCTCAATTTTAGGTTTTTTTTCTTTCTTCTTTTTTTTTTTTTCTTCCAGACACTGCAAAAACCTGAGAACTACCAAAATGCCTTTTTTAGCCTCAAAGTGGCAGCCAGCCTACAACTCCTCCTAGCAACCCTTATATTCAAGGGGTTGATACCTGCATCCGCACAGCACCTGCATCCTTGCACCAGCACTTCCCAGCCCCTCCAAACCACAGCAACTCCCAAAGCCTCGAGCATTTTAAACAATTCCCCTATTCCCTGTGTTTCCCAAGTGAGATAACAACAGTCCAGCGCTTCTTCCCACCCTCCTGTTACCTTTTTCCCAATAGAGGCGCAAAGCAAGCGGCACTGCCCCGCGGGATCCATGTCTGCGGAGCGGCTGGATGCTTTTTCTGGGGTGTTTTAGCCCAAAACAGAAGGCGCTGAGCTCTTTTATAGAGGCGCCGTGGGGCTGGAGGGCCCGGGTCGGGCGCTGACGGCTCTGCCGCGTGCTGCCGCCTCATCCTGCGAGCCGCCCCAGCGCTCCCAGCCCGTCTCGCCGCTCACATTTTCCTCCTGTGACTGGAAAAGGGAAAATTCCGGCTGCTGGCCAAAGCAAAACGTCTCAAAAGGGTCACAGGAAAAATATCAGTGCTGAAAATTCCAACCTTGATAATTAAGGGTTATTCAAGAGTCCCTCAAGTGCTGGAAGATCTCCTGCCACCAGCCCCTTGCAGGGAATCACATGCAGAATTCCAATTATTTGCTTTCTTCTTCAAACAAGATGTATGGAAGCGGTGCTGGAGAAGAACAGAGGAAGTTCACATTGAAGAAGATGCATGAACCGAACTGGCAGGACCTCGGGGAGAAGCACCCCAGGTTTTCACCTCCAAGCCACCATATTTTGTTTTCCACATCAAAAAAGGCAAGAACCACCCAAGGAATGACAAAGACGGCAATCTGAATATGAGGTCCGAGATGTGCAAAGCAAGGAAGGTGACAAAGACAGCAATGTGAATATGAGGTCCGAGATGTGCAAAGCAAGGAAGAATCCATCTGAGAAGTCACGGCGCCTACAAGAATCGTGGAAGTCGGGTTTATTTTTAGCAGGATGGAGGGAAGGGGAAGCAAGATCTCCTGGGGGTGCTTGGTGGGGACAGGGTGTTTCACAGAAGGAGATGCAAGCCAAAAAAGCCCTCTCCCCGCTTTAGGCAATACCATGGGCATTTGCTAACTGGGGGCAACGCAGAAGGGGAGCCCAGCGATGCTGAACGAAGGCTCCAAACGCCCAAGAACTCGAGACCTGCTGAGACAAGAGGCACGAGGTGCTCGATTCAAGCCAAGCCCTTGGCCAACCCAAGGGTAATTTGCTCCCGGAGCGACGACCCCTGTGTGCCCAGGGCCCAAACGCCCAGGCCGGCTCCTCCAGGAGCCTTGGGGAATCCTTTGCCTCCCGCAGCATTAGTGCAGCTCCTGCGGGGACTAGAGCAAGGTGCGAGCAGACACTGGGAAGCGACACGAGATACCACGGTTCTGACTCAGCTCATTGACTCACCGAGACGCGGCAGGGGTTTTCAGCAACCACACAAGGGTTATTCTGCTGCAAACCACAAGTCCTGGCCTGCCTGCAGATTTGGGCCCAAAACACACGTTTTCCCACACGTTTTTCCCCCGCACGGCACCACCGGGGTTCAGAGGAAAAGGAAAGTTTTGCCAGCGCTCCTCAAAGCCTGCGGTGCTCCCTGCATTTCATGAGATCACTTGGGTTGTCATTACTGGCCTCGCACCAACTGAAAATTAAAAATTAAAAAGGTCAGCTTCAGGATCTTCCTAAAAAAAAAACCCAATTTCACAGGAGGGCAATTAATATAAGAGAACCAATATTTTGATATCATGATTAAGAGCAGCTCATTTCCAGCATTTTTCTCAACAGCCGATCAATTTAAGATGCAATTACGACCAACGCAGTTATCTGGCAATTTGCTCCCTAAGTGACTTTCAACCACGCGAGGCTGCGATAAGGCCACGTGCCCTCGGAGCACACAGGGAATACCCTGGGCGCAGGACGCCCACAATCCTCACCACTAAAGCAAAGCCTTGATCAAGGAATAACATCAAGGCATCCAAACACAGCAAAACAAAGTTAAGCAAAAATTTAAAAATGATACTAGATTTGTCCCTCTTATCTCTCAAATTAGAAGCATAACAGCATGCATACACCGCAAAAAAAATCAACTTAAAATACAATAAACTATAAACTTTTTTTTTTAAAATTAAAATATAATAAAACTATAAGCAAAGGATGTTTTCTATAATGACGCATGCCCACAGAGCAGCTCGGCTGAGCCGCGCTACTCTGCCAAAGCAAACTCTGAACTTAAATGCTGAACATCTGCTTAGAGCAGTCCTGATGATTAATAATAATGAACACAACAATAAAAGCGTCACCATCTCCAGGGTTTTGGAATAGTGCCTATACAATTGAATGGTGTTGTACGCAGACATGAACTCCATTTAATAAGTCATTAAGAGGATTTTTTTTTTTGCTTTTTTTTTCCATTTTTTTTTAATTAACAGTAGCAAGTCACTTAAATATCAAGTATAGCTTCCCAGCAAGGCTTTCAGATAGGCATCAAAACTGGGTCCCATCTCCCGCTCCTGAAATTCCCCAAGGGTTTCCCGGCTCTCCCCGTCCCTCACGCGTGCACAACACACCAAGTGTCACTCTGCACCTTCTGCGAGCTCGCACAGATGTTCACTTTTCTTTGGTAGCTCTCTTCATGACCCAGTATGTAATTTCAAATGGTCTTGGCCAATGTAAACAGGAAAGAAAAAAGAGATCGCTGCGTTCAGAGGTCGGGCTTTGCGTGCCGTCGGTGCTCTAGATGTACAAAGGATGTTTGTTCGGATGTTTTAGATGTCCAGAGGATGCAAAAGTACGCTTACATTAGCATCCAGCTTTGCTACTGCATCTTAAAAAGCAAAGAAACAAACAGTCTCCCCAATAAACTGCTTCCTGGTGACTGGAAGATGAACAGAAAATGTTCTAAGAGCTGCAGAATTCAGATACTCTCACAGAGCCTTAGATTAAGTTCTCTGGGGGCCTGCCCAGCTAAGTCATGAGCACTTCCAAATTACTAAATTTACTCCAGAAGAGAAATTCTGCAAAGGATTTTATTGTGTGGTCATTAGGGAACTTATTTTTTATGCATAAAAGAGATGAAACCAACTTCTAAGCACTCACTGTTGGTCCAGGTTGGGATAAACTCCCTCAAGAACTACTGCCCCAAGCAGAGAGGTGAAGTGCTGCAGATCAAGCGTCCTCATGCTATTTATTAAATCGAGGTAAAGTAGAATCATATCTATATGACTTTCCATTAATTCTGGGTACTTCTGTTTTCCCAGGGATGACAATTCCCTTTGGTGCCACACAGTGGTAGCACCACTGAACACGTGTCCAGCAGCACGTTCTTGCCAAGGGTTTGGGTTGGACACAGCTGCACATGGGTGTAGTCAATGGGGTCCAACCAGGCCCATTTAATCTAGCTTACCTGGAGCCAAAACAAGGAGTCCTCATCCCAGCATCCAAGAGAATACCAATATGCACTGCCTTTCCACGGCAGGGCAACATCTGCACCTGGATATTGTTTGCCATGCGGGTGCCTTCTTAAGCCATTTAAAATGTACAGCTGGTATGGTATTCATTTCATCACAAATACATGAAATGGCCCATAACACAACCAATTGTAACAAATGCCACGAGTAGAAGTCCATCAACTTAACATCCTGCACCTGCACAGCACCATGGCCAACCTTGAAGACGCTCCCCAAGAGCATGACTGCCAAGCAGGTATTTACTGCAACCCACCTGCAGAACAGCAGGAGACATAAGAGGCAACGAATGCCCCAACCCAACTATCGGGGTCTTCTTTAGCAACCCCTGCCTGCTGCTTCAGTATCTCCTCGCTCCCCAGGCTGGCAACACGGGATATCATCTCAGCGTTCAGTGTTTCCATATCAATCTCTATTCTGCCTTTAAAAGCACCGTCTTATACAATCGCCACGTGTGATAAGCAGACAATTCAATCGGATGTTCTACTATGGCACGTTAGACATGCACATAAAGAGCTCAACCTTTCAAAAGTCAACCAGAAAAAGCAGAAAAAGGCAACAAAAGAGGAGCCGCCTGCGTAGGCTCGAAGTGCTGAGCGCAGCCTTCTATTTCCCTGAGAAAGTTGTGCCGGCTCCTCATGAAAATCCTCCTCCACAGGGCCGAACACTGCTGCATTCAGCCCCAGGACAAAACCCGCATTATAGGCAAATCTGCTGCTCACAATCCTGGTGTAATATCACCCAACAACGGCGCAGTGTCAGACACGGCATTCTGCTTACCCGAGCTTCAGCAGTGACATTTCTGGCTCTGTGTAAACAACACGAAAACAAAAATCCAAGTTTTCTTCTGCAGCATGGGATCACGCTTTCAAGGCCCCAGTTTCAACATGAAATAAAGATGTCTAAATAACTTCTAAGTTATTGTTGTATGTCTCTATCTATTCTTTTTCCGTCTTAAATCACTGCTTATTAGAGCCCGTGTGTGTAACTGCAGATCTACCACAGTTGCACTTGTGGACGAGTACTTCTACCTCATGCAAAGGGCACTTTCCATACAAAATGTCTTAACTTATGTTAAGTCGTTAATTTAGAGCTGTCTAAGCTCACGCACACGAAAAGAAATCTGCCTGACACCCCGGCCACCCGGCACCTTACGCTCTCACTGAAGCAAAAAGCTCCAACAGACAAGAAGCTTTTTCAGTATTCCCTGAAAATTCAGCATTTTTGCTTTTGCCGGCAGGCGATGCCTCACGCGACCCTGCAGAGGCAGCAACAGGCAGGAACGCAGCACGCTGCAGGCCCAGGAACGAAGTATAATGCTCTATTTTTATGGCTTTTCCTCCAACTTAGCAATGTTTGAAAAATAAAGCTCTGGCTATTTATATAAGGGATTCAGATAATATATTTATGAAAGGTCAATGTTTGCATTTTGACGTGCAACGTCTGTTAGATCCAACATGGACAACAACAGAGGTAACAAAATTTGCATTGTAATAAGGTTGAAATTCTAAAAATACTAATGCATAAAACAAAAAGGGCAAACTCAGATGCATCCTTAGCTTTTGCACGGATCCTTTGCATGCCATGAATATGGATTTTGCATTTTTTACATATAACCACAAGTTTATAAGGTGCTTGGGGACCTGAGAAGAAGACAGAGAATAAATAAAAATTTTTAATTAAAAGCAAATTGGAGGGTCTCCTAATCCAAGAAGTAGTAGCAAATCCATGGGGAGTTTTTAGGATATGGATCCTTGAAATTGTACTGCTGCTTTCTTCCCTCACTCCCCGCCTCCCCACCCCCCCAAGGAGGCTCTCGATCTCTACTAGATCAGGTTTATTATGAAAATTCTGCTCTAGTTTCTAAAAAAAGACTTTGCTCTACTTTCGGAGAGGCCAGAAGCACAAGCATCCACATGGAGCAGACGAAAACAAAGAAATGAGGTAGGGAACGGTTTCCCCACTACAGGGAAAAGAGGAGCAAAATTCCACTTTGTGCTTTCGTGGAGTCATCCCCAGCCTGGGAAAGAGGGCTGGAGCTCCCTTCCTCAACCAGCTCAAACACAGCTCAAAAATACGCTCCATTTAATTAAAAATACAGCATAAAATCCTATGAGGGACCAGCTGCATCTTACAAATCTCACGTGTTAGAAAAAAATGCCTAGGAGTGAGTGAAGGAGGGGGGGATAATTGCAGTCACTGCCATAAGGGGTCTTAGAGCAGGTAAATAAGCCTCAAGTCTCTTGCAGGGTGCCCCTACTTCACCATAGTTTATACCCATAGTTAAGGAGTAAATTTACAGATACTATGAAAAAAAAAATTCCAAACCCAGTAATATTTAGCTCATTATTAAGAGGCTTTTTTAAAAAACATTTATGTATTTGGTAAATCTATTGAATTTTTCTATTAAGTGAAGCTGCTAAATCTTAGCCTTGCGGAGAAAAAGAATTGAAACAACAAGAACAAAAAGAAAACGGGCAAAATGCCTGGAGATTCATGGCTTTGATTTTGACACTTGGGAATAATGGGAAAAATATTCAGCCAACCATTTTTTTTTTCTAATATCAAAACATCTTCCATCTCATGTGCAAATTCCAGCAGCTGAGAAAGCATCCCACTCAGTGTCCCCAACTGGTGTCAGCTTGTTTTATGTAAATACCAGTTAACAGGGGATGTGTGTTTGCTGCAGTCTTTTGGGGCTCTGCTTTGGAGCTTTCCTTCCATGCCGGGGAAAAACTGCCATCCTGGGAAATGCAATTGGACAAATACAGCTGGGACACAGGAGATTCTTCCTTTTGGAAATAGCAAATACTTCCAAGGAGGAGTATTTGTCACTAGCCATGTCTCAGAGAGCCAAAGCTGTTTTCTTGGCCTGACTACAACCCACAAACACCATTATCTATATTCAGCAGGTCGCAGCTCGGGGCACAAGTAAGTAGCTGAGGACAGGGAGAATCCTATTAACAACCTTGGGCAGGAACAGGACGTTTATACGACTGCAAGAGCCCTTGTGCAACAGAGCAATGAAGAGCACTGTTAGTTCAGTTATTTCAGCCTTGGCCTGTCTTTTCTGCTTTGTCTGCAAATTTTCCCACTCAAAACCTTCTTGGTGTGATGCCTCGCTGCACGTAAAGACCCCAAAGATGGACCGGCTGCTCGATGAACGAGACACCTGGTCCACCCAAGCTCAGGTACCAGCTGCAGGTGCTGTCACTCAAACTCATTTGCTGCTGGGATGCAGAGTAAGGAATGGTCAAGTCACCGACAAGAGCTAGCAAGTCACTTCCATAAATCACTCCTTCCACAACCCGAATAATTCAAATTTACTTCTCTAAAATGTCAGATTGCATTAAATATTAATGAAGCAGTGCATGTGTGTATGTACGTACACATTTTTTTAACCCCACCAAAGAGCCTGAAATATTGGTCCCAATTTGATGACAAGTACCAGTGGATGATGCTTTCCCTCAGGATTTTATGAATCCCAAAGAAAAGCAACTGCCAGACAAGTAAAAACAATATTCCCATTTCTGAAACATTCAGTTCTTTCATAATAAGACTCTCACAAGTCTCACAAGAAGGAAACTTAAATAACATCTTCATCTTCGTTTCAGCACTAGCCCTTGGAGAAGCCTCACGCTAGCTCTATGATCAATAAGAAAAGGAATTTAGGTACCACGAGCTGCACCGTTGCCTAACGGGTATTCAGGAAACATGATTTTTCTCCCCTTAATGATTGCCAATTTTCACTATAACTGCTTTGATATTAAGTAAATAGATCATCGCTGTTCCTGTTGCCTTTCAGAGCAAACACTATGAGAACTATGAGATTGGAAGCACGGCTTTGAAGAGCAGCAGGTGATCCCAAGTTTGTTCTCTACCACGTTGAGGGGCTCAAGTCAAGGCTACTGCCTTGGGGAGCATTTCATGTTTGTATTTATGTTTGTATTTATATATATCAACTTGGACGTGCTGGACACATCTTACAGGAACTGGATGACCCAAGTGAGACCCTGAAGATACTCAGAACAACATTCTGTTGGCTTAGCAGGAGGTGGAAACTGAAGCCTGAATCACATTTTGTATGTTTTGGCCATTCTTCCATAAAATTATCCATACAAGAGAAGCGCTGAATCCCTTCCCGCATTAAATGAGTATTGCTTCTGGCTCTGGGAGCAGGTCAGATGGCAGCATTTGAAGCCGGGATAAACAAACTGAAATCCAGATGCAAAACAAAAACTCCTGGTAGGAGGGTAAAATGAGAACAGATGCATGAGCCTGCGAGATGGATGTGGATGTCACACGGAGTCTCTCTCCTTTATGGAAGTGTGAAGGGGAGGGAGTTTCAGGGTTGGAGTCTAAAATGCCTTCAGAGCACTGATTTATTTTGTGGGATCTCCAGGAGTTGCTTGAGGACTGAGACTACAACCTCGTCTCATGACTCAAGACTACAACCTTGTCTTGTCATTCCTTGTCTCCAAAACCCACATTTGCCAACAAGATTTCCTGCAGGAAATTACATATGTGGCCATCGAAGAGAATCTGGACAGCAGCTCCTTGCTTTACCTAAAACACAGCAACATCAAGCAGCTGAAGGGCACGCTGCACCTTTATCCAGATAAAACAGCTACACTAAATAATTATAGGCTTAAACATTATATGAATCAGCATTTAAGAAAAAACAGCTCCCACAATGTGGTTTTCCAACAGAGCAAGTCACTAAGAACCTTGCATACAACTGGATGCCCTGCATGCACATTTTAAGAATAAGCCCAGAAAATCCCCAAATCCAACCCCGGCTCCTCCTGAATCCACAGCTTTTTCAGAAGCAAGGCAAGCTGGTGTCTGCTTGGAATGCTCTTGTATTGCTGAGAATATTGGGTTGGGAATATCAAAGGCTTCCCGGAGTCCTCCTAATTGATTCTTACCACGTTAGAGCATAAATGATTCCCTACCTGCCTGCATAGCTGGGGAAAAAAAAAAATAAATTTAAAAAATAAAAATCCAGCAATGGAATTGATGGGAAAATTGGGAAGAAATTTAAAAAAAAAAAATAAAAAAAAAAGACAAACCCCACTCCTCATTACCACTATTTACTATCCAGCCAAGGCCAAGCCCTCCACATGCCTCAGCTTCAACCTGACTACCTGTTTTCCTAGCAGGAGACATAGTACATGCAATATTTGATAAACTCCTATTAGCAATTAGTGCTTTAGGATGCAAAATAAAGTGTTTTAGCATTTAAAAGAACAGATGTACGATGCAAGTTTATCTGTGTTTCTAGGGAGACCCAAGAAGCTAGAAAACAATAAAGGAGGAAAACCTGTGAGTTGTGGAGGTTTCCATGGGAATTCTTGACCATAGATTTCGGAATGACACAAAGGCCACCAATGTTTTCTTTGTTTTCTTCCTCCTCTCCCAAATTAATACAATCAACATCTATTTAACAATTTCTGAAAATTTATTAGCTCCGGCTCAGCTGCTGCAAATTCATGAGCAATAAATTCCCAGTTCCCAGCAAACGCAGTTTTTCTTTCAGCATTTCCAGACTATAAACCTCCAGGCCAGCGCTGTCAGGTGCTAGCTAAGAAAGTTGCCTTTTCATCCTCCCCAGGGCTGCTGTACTAAAATGATGAATATAGGCAAAAAGCAGCCACGAGAGCACCAGGGATGCTGCAGAGCTGGTGCCACCCGCCGGGCAGGTCGTCAGGACCTTCCCCATGGCAAAGCCACCAAGTGCCACCAAAGGACACTCAAGCAGCAAGTGCCGTCTCAAACATGAGCATCAGAGCACAGCGGGTCAGAAATCAGGAAAAAAGGGCAGATTTGGGTGTTCTTCACTTCTATACCCAAGTATTTAATGCTTTAATGTTAAGTGGGTGCCACACATCTGCTTCCATTCGGAAGTGATCAAGGTCATCCGCAGGCATCCGATTTTAAAGTGCTCCGACTGGCACGTGAAAAACACGACATTTAAGACCAATAAACCCATTAAGAGTCGTGCTCTGGCTAAAGGCAGGAAGGTGCAATATCCTAGATCCAGTTTTAACTGTGACTTCAGCACTTAATCCTCCCTGCATCGCAGTGTCTTCATCCCTCTAAAAGCCAGCGTGTCAACATCATCATTAAGAGAAGCAGTGCCATCAGACAGGCACTCTATGCAGGATGTGCCTTCTAATAGTTTTTAAGCATTTCTTGAAGTAAAATAAGATGTAAAGTGATTTTCCAGAAATGCAATTGTACAGAAGGAAGATTTTCAACTTATTCTCCCAAAAATCCTGCCAGCAGCTACCTATTAAGCATCACTCTGCTTTCTTGGTCCCGTGGGCCTTGAATTATCAGCCACTATTTTTATGAGAGAATCAAACACACCTGCAGGGGAAAATAAATGAGGACAAGGTCTTTTCAGTAATGCAGACAGATACCTGGAAATCACATGAACCTTGGCAGCCCCGATACTGCACTTGGTGCAAGGAGGTGTGTGCCCCATTGGTCAGCATGTGGCTGCCTGTTTCACACAGCTGTGAAAGGGTTTTTAATTAAATGTGGGAGATCCTGGGCGAAGATCAGAATCCAGCTAATCTCTTCCAAGCAGAGTGGGCGTATTTAGGAAAACTGCCACATGTCCGAGTTAAACAGCCTCAGGAAAGTATTTTTAGCCTTAAGAGGAAGGATTTTTTTTTTTTTTTTGAGCAAGGAGATTGCACTTAATAAAAGTCATTAAAGACTTGGAAATTAATACTAATCGGAGGCCCCTAAGGCAGCCCTAGATGTAGCTCACCTAAAGCCGGCGCTGCCGCGGCGCTCTCGCGCTGCTCCGGCACAGGGAGCGTTCCCGGCCTCGCGGTTCCTTCCTTTCCCACGCTCCGGAGCTCCTTCCCACCGCAGCTTCCAGGGCCACGTGCTGGAGGAGCTTCCCCAGGACATGCCGGCTCGCAGCAAACTGCAGTGCTGGTAGCAGCATGTACCTAGAAAGTCACCCTCCACCAAGCCTAAAACGAGCCCCGTCTCCTAAAACCCTGAGGTCTGACCACACTGTGAGCACCAGGAGAGCCTTCACTCACCAAGTGACTGCTGCAAGAGCCAGTCTTGCCTCTCCCCCTGCAATTCGTTATTTATCTCTATTAAAACTTCCTCCACTGCCTCCAGAGAGGATTTGCCAAGATGGACTTTTCCCCCTTTCTCTTGGAGTAGGCGGTGGGCATCAGCAGCGCAGCTTTACTCCAAGCCGTTATTTGCACCGATTGCAAGGATCGCTCAGGAAGACAAACAACTCCCCAAGGCAAGGCTTGGACACGTGCAAGGCATCATTCCCGATGGGAATGCACCAGGATTCCCAGGCCACGCAGCAGACCACACACGGAGAAGCGCCCATGTTGGTCCAAAGCCATCCTTTGCATCCCAAAAATCACAGACTCGAGGTCCATCCAGCTCCGTGATTTTGGGACATGGAAGTTTTTTTCCACCTCACTAACACTTTGAGGCACCAATGTTGATTTTTGTGAATTCAGCTGGAAACCAGTGACCTCCCTCGGGAGGTGCTGAGCTTCTCCTCTTGCAGCAGGAGCTGCCAGGTCTGGAAATGCAGCCCCAGGCAGGGGAAGTCTGCTGAGAACTGGGTGATTTTTCCAAGGACATGCTCCAGTTTCTCCTTGCGCACATCCTGGCAAATCAGGCTAAACCGCAGGGACAAGGAGCTCGGTGGAGGACAGCAATTCCCAGGCTCTTCCAGCACAATCTCAGGTCACATGCACCCAGCTTTAAATAACCTCCTCAGTTCACTTATCAAAACCATTAAGAAAAAAGAATAATAATAATAATAATAATAATAATAATAATAAAAAAAAAAGAACAGTGAAGAACGTGCCAAGAAGTTTCCTGCAGATCCTACTGCATTTGGCGCCAGGCAGTGTTTTATTACAGGGAGAGAATTACAGGGAGAAGGAGCTTGGCTTATTAAAATCCCACGTGCTGGAGGTACCAATTATCTCCAAGTCACACTATCACAAGCTGGGGTTTTTAATAGTTTAAGATGAGTATTGCAAATAGGTCACTATTTAAATATAGTTCCCCCATTGCACCTTTTTTTCCCATCATCCCCCCATTAAAGTCCCTTTTCATCCCCCCAAAAAAGGGAAATAAAAAACCCTTTCCCAACAGCTCAGAGGGGAGCATAAAGGTGCCAAAAGTAGAAGTTTAGCCTGGAAAAAATCTGATTAGGCTCAAGTGCTGGATCTGTGGCCGTGCGCCCTCCTCAGAGGTTTTAATTCAGGCTTCTCCACGCTCATCAGAATCAGGTGTAATTTTAAAGCCATTTAAAACAGCAAGCCAGGTAATTTGGCTGAAAATTAATGAGCTTTTGACAACTGCAAACAAACTGATAACATGACTGCATTTAAGCTGATGCCTGTGTTTAACAAGACAGCCATATATCATTTAAACCTGTTTACGCACAGGCAGCACCACGGCCGTTTCACCAGGATTTCTCTTCCTGCAGCATGCTACAAGCTTTGCACAATCAAGATCAGGAGAAGGAAAAAGAGTAGAGAAAATACTTAATTTCTGTGATAACTTAAGTAATGTTGTACAATGTAATTATGCACAGCTAAGAAATCCAAATCTGGATATTAAAAACCTCAGAAATTACCCAAGTTGCATGAAATCGCTTACAACAGAGGATGCAAATATATTCATCCCTTGTTCTGCAAAAGTATGGCACTAGCTAAAGCTATATATATTTATATTTGTATACAGTTACTGTTCTTCAAATACTCCATTGAGAGGGACACGGCACTGTACCGAGCTGCCACAGCTTTCCACTTCACCCAACTTTTCTTGGAAAGTTATTTCAGATTAAAAAAAAAATAATCTTAATAGGAGAAAAAAAAAATCACTCAAGGACCAGGTCAGTTGAAGAAAAGTCCAAGCATTCAAAAACTTGAAGCTGGTGTATCTCAAAAGAATGAGATTTTGCCATGAATGTGCAATTGTGCATCAGCTGGCTTCCTTATCAAAAAGAAACATCCTAGTACAGCACAACCCAAGATACGGCCCAAATGCATCACCCCATTGAAACAGCTCCGTCAAAAGGAATCCTCTGCAACCAAAACAACAGATCCTGAAGGGCACCATTGATTAAATTACTACACTTCTGCAAAGTAAACTGTATTTAAAAGCACAACAGTGCATGCATGCCTTAAAATATGTCCCATACTGTGCATAACTCAGGAAAAGCAAACCGGGTACCAGTAGCTCAATAAATCATCACAGTTGGATCCCTCCTGACCTTTGCCTTAACAACATCTCATTTCAGCTCTAATTTACACACGTTTTCAGACTTGCTATACAAAGAAGAAATATATATGTATGTATATATATCTTAGTGCACATCTTCTAAATGAGTCATAAGAATTTTTTAAAATATTGACCATGACAGTATTTTGAAGCCCACAGGAGCTATTGCTTATTAGAGAGGACTAGGCTCAAAGCCAGCGACGGAACAAGGGCGAAGGCAGCGGAGCCGGGCGGCAGCTCCAGCCACATGTCACCGAGCTGGGGCACCAGCACTGCCCAGTGCCCGCGCTGTCTCCAAGCCAGCTCTGGAGCAGCAGAGGGGGCTTCCTACACGGAGCAGCCGTAAGCTGAGCGGGAATAGACATCTTGGACACGGTTCCGAGGCCGGAGGCACGGTGGGGCTCCCCTTGCTGATTGCTCACAGGTGCATTTAAAAGCAATGCCCCTTGCAGGAGCTGCACCCTCCTCGCTGCAGGGCCACCAGCACAGTTACCTCCCAGACAAACACCACTGTGCAAATGGGGCTGCCACCCAAAGCGAAAGCTGCAGTGTCTTCCGCACGCTCCGTCTGGACACATCACTCTTGGTCCTCCTGACAAAGCTCCCAAGGGCCGTTTTTGCTGCGCAATGAGCCCAAATGCACAGCGGTGAATTCCGCCGCCTTCGCCAGGCCGTGGGGTTGAGGGCGGCTCAGCCGTGGGCAAGCGGGGCCGGCACTGGTCGGGCTGGTGCCGGCAGGACCACGGCCCCAGCTCGGTTCCACGCGAGGACCCCTCCTGTGTTTAGGTGACCCCCAAGCCCGCTGACAGGGAGCCCGCTCCCTGGGATCCCGCGGGCGCGGCGGGACGGCCCCGCGCGGCTCTCGGTGCTCCGCTGCCCGCATCCTCCGCACACCCGCTGCCCTGCGCGCAGCCGTGTAAATGCGGAACGCGCCCGGCCTCCCGCCCGGCACATCGCGCGCTCCGGCGAGCGCAGGCACCCGCGCCGGGCTCTGCTCCGCTCCGCTCCGGGCGCACGAGCGCAGCGCTCCCCAAACACAGGGCACCGCGCTCGGCTCCTGCTGCGGCACGAAGTTGCCCGCGGAGGGCAGCGCGCGCGCCACGAGCAGCCCCTGTGTTTCACGGGAGCAGCTACACACGAGGGGGGCGGCACGGCACCCAGGACGGCGCGGTCACCTCGGGGGCGCGAGGCCCCCCCGCCGCAGGGGGAGGGGGACAGCGCTGCCCGCGGAGCATCCTCCGCTTCCCAAGCGTCTCCCGCAGGCGCTTCCCCGCTGGGAGCAGCCTGGAGCCCGGGAAGGGCACCGGGAAAGGGGAGCAAGGCGCACACCCCGCGCACCGCCGCGCGCGGGGCCGCCCCTCGGCGCTGCGCGGAGGCAGCATGGCCCGCCGGGGCGGCCGCGGAGCCGGGCGGAGCGCACAGACCCGCGCGCTCTCCACGCAGCCGAGG